>CM030189.1:10247310-10283893 GCA_017639675.1 Aplochiton taeniatus
GGTTGGAAACTGGAAAGGTATTTTAACGGAACACGCGGTATAGGGCTTTTTTTTTTTGTCTGAGTCTGCAGGCCTCTGCGAGCTACGCTTTCCCACAAACCGCTTCTCCGCGTAGCTACGCAGAAATGTTTACGTCTTATCTTCGCAGAAGAAACGGCTTCTGGGCCCGTGTCCACTGAACGTGCTTAAATGCAAAGCGCTGCACTTTTAAATAGAAATGTGCTTTTTCAATGCGCTTCGTGATTTTTGTTGCTAAGCAATCGTCATAGCTCCTGTACGTTACTAACTTCGTTAATTACGCTGCAAGACATTAACCATCTCTACCGAACAGTTTCAGTTTCCCCAGAATTCCGCAATTCTGCGATCGCATAATTCAATGCAAAATCAACCAATCAGAGCATATAAAGCGAGAACTGGCAAGCTAAACCAATCACGAACTTTTAGCGCATAAAAGGGTCCAATCAAAAGCAGGTTTGCAATTTCGACCAATTACAGAAAATGGCCCAATTCAACCACGTCAACAAACTTTTTCTCCCTTGCCTGTCAGAGTATTCACGTGAGAAGATGATGATTGATTGCTGAGGGCTGACAGTACAGAAGATGTGTACTAAACATCCTCATTGTACCACTTGAAAAGGATACCTCCCGAATAATTCTTGCCTACCTTCCGGCGTAGTGCAACCATTCAACAGTTTCCATGGCGGTAGTGAAATGTCTACAAGACTACAATATCTACGATGATGATGTCATTGTCTTTGACACAGACAATGCTGCATACATGAAGAACGCATTCAAAGCTGCACTTCAGTTATTGTTCCCCAACTCCCTGCACATAACATGCATGGCTCACACCATGAATATGATGGGGAGTGCTTTCTGCAAACCTCTTGATCAGCTGACCGCATTCATGCTAAGTTTTTCACACGTTTTACCAGGCAGGAGCACACAAAAGAAGATACCATACCTTCCTCACCACAAAACTGGCATCTGGGACAGGAGAGCAACTATTGTCCCAATCCTTGTGCAACACGCTGGAACTCATGGTTCTCAGCAGTGTAGTACCTCTAAGAGCCGTTTGGCCTCCACAAGGAGTTCATAGAGATGGAAATACAAGTATGGCTTAAATCTACATGCGTGCTACAATTGTTTGAGTCGTCATTTGTCATTGTAATTATGCAAAAAAAAGGTGATGAGCCTACATGTTTTGTAAGCCATGAGTCATATTTATTATGTTCCTCTTTTATTCCTTGTCCTTTACAGGTGTTTGGCTGAAGTGCACCACAGTCTGTAGAAAAACTCCAAGAGATCCTACAAAACCAAGAGCAAGTTCAGTCGCAGCCGATTCAGCTGTACATCATAGCAGACAAGTGTAAAGTCATTCTGCAGCTTCTCGACATCTTCCAGAGCAGATGCACCATGACAACAAATATCATTTACTATTAGAGGACTTGCAGATAAACAGTTGCGGCAAACAAATGACTAGCGCATGAGGCTTGTTCACACAGCTGCTGACTTGCCCTTTGTTGTGAAAACTAAAATCTTGCGCACCATAGAAGAGGCATACAGCCATGCAGAGGAAAAATACAAAAAGTGCATGTCAGATGGACAGCATGCCATGGAGTTCCTCCATGAAGCGAGGGTGTTTGATCTGCGTCACATTGCATTTTATGGATGACAAATGCAGTCTCAAACTCAGCTGATGCTGAGCGAAGCAACAGTATCTACAAGCATGTGTTGTCAGGCCGTCGTCCTAAAACTGAGCACGGCTTTTTAGCGCTATAAATGAAATTAATATGAAACAAACATTGCAAAATGTATCGCAGAATATCAGAAAAGCTGCTGCAAAACCAAGCCCTTTCAGACGAAGAATTACAAAAAAAACGTTGGGAAATCCTGGAGGGACTGGCTTTTATTACTTTTTACCGCTTATACAACGGTATTGTTGAATTTTGAGTCTGACTGGCTGAAGACAGGGGGTTGCATTTTGGGGGTGGATGAAATACCCTGCATATCAGCCTTGTGTCGCAACCAGATCTGACTGACCTACGCCACATTGTGGATACTTTTTCACTTGACGAGAACTTGCAGCTCTTTTCCTCATCTCCAGTGGCTCCCTGTTGCATTGACAAAAAGTATATGGAAATGAACAACGTCTTATTTAATGTGTGTGTGTGTGTGTGTGTTGCCAGCTGCATCTGTGGAAATGCAAATTTTTTGGCACAAGTAAGTGCAAAGTTCTAAGCCGAGTACAGTTAGTTAATTTGATAGTCTTTTAAATTTAGCTACTCAGATATTTCTGTTCTATAATATATTGCCAGCTAGTCCTAATGTTAGCTAAAGTGTCCTCATTTGTAACAGTGCTGTTGGGGCCAGGGCTGAAACAATTCAGTCAGATTGGAAGCCTAAATGGCACCTCTCATGGTAACAACAAGAACCGCGGGTTCTGGATGTCATTTTCTCCATCAACTGCCGCTCTAATAATAACCTACAACTTGTAAATTCTTTAATCTATTAAATTGAGCCCCGAAATCCATGAATAAATAAAATGTTTTAGCCTCAATTTATTATTCTTTTTTGGGGGGGGCTACAAACATAATAAACTATTCCTTATTTTGTTCCTCTTACTGTGGAAATTCCCGTCCCCATGATCCTGAACTGCTTAAAGCTTTCACCAGGCTAACTGGTCGCAACGGTGCGGTGGTCCAACGCCAAGACAAAACCGTGAGGATTGCCTAGTCATTTGTTGGAATAAGCAATTTGAGTCTATAAGCAATTCAGAGCCCATTGTTTTTTATATTGAACATTGACTTATGTCTTGTCTTAAGAAAGTTCCCCATACAGTACCACTAAATTCTTCTTAGCCTTTGCACTGGCTTATAAAAACCTGAAAACACCTATATTGTCTGAAGTGTGTTTTGAACTTCAGCAGCTCATGTCACAAGCTGATAAGAACACCACTCACTGATAGACTGATCTAAACAATAGCCGTGGCGTTCAGGTTAGCTACTACCCCAGGAATGGAAGGAGCTAGTAAGCAAAAGTATTCTTACCAACAAAAAACGTAAAAAACATTGTCAGTCTTAAAGAACGGAACACCTGGTACGTGAAAATACTACAGACACGCTTCAAAGGCTCGTCCTTGTGTGTGTGACCACCTGCCAGTCTATCTGTCAGCTTGTTATAGACATTATGGCAATCAATAGCCCAATCAACAACCCCCAAAGGGATCTTGTCAAACTTTGTAGAAGTATAATATTAAAGAAATAGCCCGCACAATGCCAATTGTCAAACATTGCAAGTTCATTTTTAACATATTCAAACAGTAAGGGGCTACATAAAGGCAGTATCATTAACAAGTGGAAAAAAGAACCACACAAATCTACCTGCAAAGTTGGCAAAGTAGCTAAAAGTTTGTTTTAATTGTCTTCGTTTTGTGTTGAAGATAGCTAAGACAATCATCTTTCACATCCTAACAAAACAAAGATGTTCTCCAATTGTCATAAAATGCAGGCAGGCACTTTGATGCTGTAATTCCATTAACAAATACTGGAGCTACCTTGTGAACCTCAGGCAGTTGGAAAAGGGTATATGTATACATGAACATGTCCTACTTCTTTCTCCTTTCATACATTTTTCAATGAAAAATTAAATATCTTTAATTCTTCCTGGACCTACAGTTTTGGTTGACAACTTACTCCAGACACAGGCAACTTGCCAAACCCAAGCAGACAGAGGCTTCCAACTTGAACATGAGCACAGCAACATGTGAGCAGCTTTTACCTAGTCTGAGGAATAAATTAATGCTAATAGTTATGAAGACAACTCAATTTCATAATCAGTAACAAGGATTATCATCTTTCTACAAAAGCATCAGCATGAATAGCTATCAATAGCATTGTGGTGTAAGTATCAAACTTATACTACCCAAAATTATTTAATATAGAGAGTAAAAGGGGTGAGATTGTCTGTTGAATACCGTATGTTTAAAAGTATCAATAATGTATTGACCAGTATGGCATTTCGAGTTTGTTTTCCCCCTAAAATAGGTGGAGCCTTGAAATGCATTGGAGTACCCATATGTGCTGATAATGTCTATAGTGGTCGAGGATCTGATGTAACGCCTGATCTAACAAGGTGTGGTATGGTGTCAGATGGTTTCCCATTCATCCTTGTGTGCAATATACAGCCCACTCAATATACAATGTACAGCTTCATACAGTATACTCTTTATGCCAAACTGACCCAACACCCTCACAATTCACGAGGTTGACTAACTGTTAGAGGTCCACACTATCTTTAGCGATACAAAGAATATACTGTGTATATTATTGTTGAAGATTTTAAATGTGCCGAGACTAGATCTGGGAACAGTCCATGAGTTAGCCTAGCCAATACTGCATGATGGTATAGCAACCGGTGGACGACAATGATCCTTATTAGTACAAAGGTTAAATCTATACGATGCATGTAAAAGATGTGTATGTTTCTTGTGTCTCCTGTTGTATATTCCAATGGCTGCTGCAACACCAGCAAATTCCAAAATATATAACGTTGATCTAGCCCAATAACAGATATTTTACCACCTTGTCATCCTAAAACAGTTAGCCTAACATTTAATGGAGAAATGTGAAGCTACTGTTCTGTCTCAGCAAGCATTAGTCCCATCTGAACAGCAACTGTGCATCTACAACCCAACATACAAGGGCCACACACACAGTTGTGACCCTTGCCTACTGTTGGACACTATAACGACATAAAAGCCACTGAAAACCAACAACTGCTGCTGCCTACATTGTCATTGTCCATATGGGCTACAAAAAGAGCAGCTGTGTACCAATCTGTATCGGGTGTTGCCAAATCCCACAAAATTACGCTATCGGGCATGACAAACACTATTTTGTCTGTCATGTTCATGTTTGAGCCTTTAAACCAGAGAATGTTCTTTTGAGAGCTGTATTCCAGGGGCAGCTTCTGATAAAGGCTACGAGATATGGCCTTAAAAAGTTATCAAGAAATATAGGTGAAATGATTGTTCTGTGCTATTAGTTTGTTGTGTGTGTCTTTCAAAATCTTAAAACATATAAGATGGACTCCTGAAACTACAACAGTTGTCTTGTGGTTTGTTAGTGAGGCCCAAACCAAGTTGACCAGTAAACATGAAATGGTTTCATTTGAAAGATTTGGGGCATGCATGCACTCCGCGCAACAAAGTAATATAGTAATGAGTAGGCCATACTAAATCATTTTGAAATAATTTAGCAGGCTGTAACAATGAAGCTGGAGAAGGAGAACCCCACATTATGCAGCTCCACCAATAATTGAGAAACTACCCCTACTGAAAAAGTTTCTGTTGGCATAGACCAAGAAACATGAAACACAAATCGTTAAATAGGCTACGACTCTAGACTATTAGAACAGGATAATGAGCTAGACAACGAGACCCCAATGAAGCCAAATTACCCAACAGATCGGCTTTCATTTACAAAGTGGAACGCTCTCCAACTAGGCTATGAATGAACTCCCAGAAATGTATACCAACCTTGACCATAGCTGTTCCTAACAATTAACCGAAACCGAACCTACGTAACCGATTAGTTCAAATCCAATTGTAAGTCGCCTTCCAATCGTTTCTACCCGAAATGTATTTTGGCCCATACACCACGATTAGAATTGGTCTACAAAGCTACGTGGCCTCTGTGAAAATAACAATAGGCCAAATCAGGGGTCCTAAACTTCCCTACTGGTACTGCGGTCCCAAATGCAACCATAGCGTCTTCCCGACTATTGTTCAGGAAACATGAGATGCTCGCGCCTAAACTCCAATTGGTATTATGATTGTTTGATTGTAAATATGTTCCGACGGCGCATATCCAAATGTATATTGCATTTGTATTCCAAATACTACTTACTTATTGCAGAATATCCATTCAGTTTTTTTTTTCACTTTCCACTTCTTTCCACTCAACCGTAGTCCTACGCGCCCCGCCCCCGATTCATGATTGCCCCTCCTCCAGCTTTCCTTACAGGAAGAGACCAGTTTTTTGTTTTTTGTTTTTTTGGAAGCCTGGTGCAAGCTTAACCAAGCTATGGAGCTATGGCAAGTTGGGGGTGTTCCATAGAGAGATAAGATTTGAGTTCTATCTCTGTGGGTCGATGTTTTTTCATACACAATAACATGTTTCAGAACGCTAATTTACTCAAACCATGAGGAATTGTTGCAACTACCTTAACATTTCTTGATTTATTCTCAGAGACATGCATGGTGAACTGATTAGGCCTATGTACAATGTGTAGCAGATTTGAAAAGAAACCATGTTTATTTTGTTACCAGGTTATTAATCAGAACTACTTCTTAATTGGAGATCACCATTTTTAAATGAAATAACATAATGATTCAGATATGTCTTTAAATTGCTGCAAGTATGTTTTCTATCAAGAAAGTCTGACATTTTACTAAGAAAAGAAAATATTTCTGGATTGAGATTTGAATGTATAGTGTCCAATGTGCTTAACTTAAACCCAAGTGCACTTACCCAAGACATATTTTCTTTTCAGAATACTATAGACCATGAACATACAGCTATTGGACAGACTATAGCAATCTGAACTTAGGCCAGAATGTAGGAAATAACATCAAACACACACTTGCCTAACCACACACTTCACTCAAAAGGTCAAATACATCAGTAAATTACTCGCACGCGCACGCACACACACATCCATATCCATATATGCACACATCCATACATCCAAATATATAGGCATAATCCCCTTGCACTCTCAAACATTTTTCATATTGTGGGTCAAATTATACTTTGTGTCTACCCCCATGATACAGCAAACAAATAATTTGACAATAAACAAACAAGAAATATGAACATCTTTGACATGGGCGGCTGGCCCAGACCAGTGCCACGTGAGCCTGATGAGTCCAGATCCCTCCAGGCCATTCTCCTACGGTCGTGTGTAAAAACATCACTCGACAAATCCATCTCGCTCCAAACCCCTGCCCTGCGTCTAAAACCACACTGTGTATCACCTTGTGTACCAATTGCAAGTTAGTGTTAAAAAAAAAAAAGAGAAAAAATACAGCTGTCAGTTTTTGTTTGGTAGGGGATGGAAGTGGTTGCAAGGATGGAAGGCGATGAGAGGTTCCTCAGTAGGCGGCGTTGGAGGGCTCCCGGCCAGAGCTGAACAGGACATCTGCCTTGGAGCTGACAAAGTAGGTCACCAGGAGGGACGTCACTAGAACTGCCACCCCCACGCCCAGCGTCAACATCTAAAGAGTTCAGAACAGACAGAAAATAGTTAAAACAGAATATTACACCATCGTTGGTAAAAGTAAACATGACATATTGTTGGCCACTCGCTTTGATGAGATTCATTTAAATCACAAATTATCATGTCTTTTAAAATGTTTGACAAAATGGGTTCCAGTTCTTTTAATTCTTCTGAAAGGGGTGTTCCCTCAGTGTCTTGTTCTGCCATCTCAACTAACTATATCTTTTGATTGCTGCTGCTCGGAAATATAAGCTCCAGTCAATCTGAAGTGTTTATCGCCCATGAAACGTCTACAGCATCCCTGCATAGATTCACTTTGATGAAGTGCTCAGGTATACTAGTAAAAAATACATCAATGTGTTAGAATGAGGGCTCTTTTCTCAATTAATCGTCATTGGACAGTGGCAGATCATGGTGCCAATTACCTCCAGGTCGTGGCTGGCTACTAGGAACATGCGTGCCTTGATCTTCTTCCACCGCGACTCTGTCCACGTGGAGTAGTTTGCGGAGCTATAGCTCCCCAGGTCAAAGGCCGGCGAGAGAGCTTTGTGAAGGCGAACCGAGGCGCGCACGCAGATCGCATCCCTCTCTGTGCCGTTGGGAGGTACTGTGCCTTGGACCCAAGAATACGAATACATCTGCGACAAACAGGTGATTAGGGGAGTTCAGGTAAACCCCGAAAGGGGAATGAGAATGAGAATGAGACAGAAAAGAAGTTGGGGGAAAAGGGGAGGAAGTGAGTGAACAGAGAGGTTAGAGAGAAAAGCTAATTAGGATTTTAACAATCACTAAAATGGCACTTATGGACCATAATAATAATATTAATATTTCATTTATATAGCGCTTTTCAAAAACCCAAAGCACTTTACAATTGAGGACATACTAGAACAAGTACATATAAAAGAAAGACATTAACAAACGAGAAAACATAGATGACCATGGTCCAGTCCAGTCCAAAAACATGACTGTAATTGTCCTAGGCATTCCTACTACACACAGACAGGCCCTAATGTAAGCAGCAGCCTTACGTCTGTGCTGTTGGTGTCATCGTCACTTAGTTTCTGGCTCTGACACAGGCTCTGTGTCAGGTTGATGGCCTCGCCTGTCAAGTTGGCCAGCAGGTACTGGACTAGGCGGGTGGAAGTCTTGGCTGAGCTGCTTGGCATGGCTACGCCAACATAGAACTCTGGCGGGCCTGGCTCTGAGTAGAAATACATTTAATCAATTACAACATCCTTTGGTATTATTGGCAGTGTGAAAAGGCTTATTTAAAGGAAGCTTTGTTGATTTGGGAATGTGCACTGACTGTTGCTCAGGAGACTCTTTAGCTCGGGAGGAAACACCGCCTGGAACCAGTTGTTATTCTTCTGGACCAGGAATCCAAAGAGCATCTGGGTCACCTGAGACACATTTTCTGCTTAATTCCACATCTCATCCACAAAGCATATATTTCAATAATATTTCCAAACATTTTACAGGCTAATTGCAGTTATGAAAACATGACAGACCAGGATAAACAAATCAAGCTGTGTCTTACTATTGTGGGGTCCGCATTGATTCTGTCCAATTGGGAATCATCTCCTCCTGCCTGTTTGTAAAGAGCACGAGCTACCATTGTGGCCACGTCACCAAGAGCCTGACAGACGAAGGGATAAACAGTAGAAATTGTTTTATCGTTGTAGCCAGAAAATAATCATATATAAAAAGATGTATCTTTTGGTACCCTGAAAAATTTTTTGTCTTCGCCGCAAAAGTGAAGAAAACAACTTGACACTCGCAGTTATAATAAGATTAAAATTCTTTGTCCTTAACTGTCCTGATATGAAGTTTGACATGTCTGCTTCAAAGGTTGCGAATTGGCTACTGGGACAGATGCAATAAAATCAATACAAGTTTCACAAAATATGTATTTGTCTATCTGTTAATGGATAAAGATATACCTTTGCAGTGTCGGTCACAAACTCTAACTGCTCTTCAGCAGTCAGGTTGGAGGGGTAGGTTAGGTTTAGGTACCCTGCATTGTCATAAATACTCTCATAGTACCTGTAAACATGTTAACAGGAAAGAAAATAACATTGCAGAAATGAGACGGTAAATCAAATACACTGTGGTACAAAATGTTAGTCAAGCTTAACAGATCATAATTATTTAACCTATTGGTGAAAGCAGATTGGTGGTCTGTAAGGACGACGCCTGGGATTGGCCGAGCTAGCAGGAAGCGTTGGAGGGAGGAGGGGGGGAGGGGCTGAGAGACAGGGGGCTCGGCCACTGTCAATTTGAGCCCACTAGCAGCCGATTGTAGGTTATTAAAAAAAAGGCCGACCTGAGAAAGAAATGAGAAAATAAGGAAGGGAGTGTTTTAGAGTAGAGATGGGTAAAAAAAAATGCAAGGCAGGAGGTTGAATACATAGCATCTTATTTCTTTCTTATAGCCCTCATTATGTCCATTCCATACATGTTTACGTTATGTGGTCGACTCACCTCCCCATCGACAGTGACGTTCCTGCCCCTGGACACCGGGTCTGAGTGGACCCATAGGGATCCATCACGTAGGCCCACCTAAACAAAGGTACCAAAACCACAACATTATGTTTGTCAAGTACACTTTGAAAGAGGATTTCATTGCCATGTATTTTGTCTAACAAAGGTACGTTGTAGTTACATACCTGGCCAATCTCCAAAATTGAGTGAATGTTGTCAAGATCGATGACGAACTTCTCACTTTCCATATCATACACCATACGTGAGCTACCAATGTAGTCAAAGGTTTCCTGACATGAAAAGAAGACACCGATGCACTCAGACTTTACTATTTCCACAGGGTAGAAAGTCAACATGCATGCATATACATGTGTATATGTATTAATGGAGACACAAAAATAACAATAACAACAAACGAACAAAATCTGACGAGAACTAACCCCCTGAAAGAAAGTGTAGAAAATGTTGCGTGGGGGAAGAGTGGCATTACGGAGGGCGTGGGCAGCAGCCAGTAAAGTGACGATCCCGGAGATGGTGCCCTCTGCCCCTGTCGAAACATCCCAGAAAAATGACCTGCTGTCCAGCTACAGTGGGGTAGAGAGAATAGGATAGCCGGAAGAAGAATTAAATAAGTTAAAAAGAGAAGAGCCATTCAACAACAAAACTATCTATTTAATTGGAAGTGTCCACGTGAATTTTAACATCTAGAAATTCACAATTTCTCTGCTATCTATGATGTATACTATTGACTGTCTATTGACAAATATAGAAAATGGGCTACGCCTTGCTATTAGAGTACAACTGTGCACAACCCTATCATAGAATATTATTAATTATACTATTTCAGTTATATTTTTGGGGCACAAACTGTATTGACTGACTCTTGACAACTTGCCACATACACATTTCAACTGGTAAAATTACAAGAAGATCGTTTTGGCAGTTGGACCTAGCAACTGGGTTATTTTGACCTAGTAGGGTTGTGTTACATATTATAACCATATTGTTTGTTATATTGCTGGTTAACCATTGGACTAGGCAGTGTGTTATTTTGACTAAACAAGTTCTCGTTAAGTTTACAGTACAGCCCAATGGGATAAGTTGATCTTCTCACAATCAAGAAATATGTCCGTAACATGTCACATAACATGTTGTACTTATTTAATTATGCTAATTGTGAGTATATTACTTATGACAACATGTCTAGGTCATTTAAAGCCACACTAAATAGCGCATTATTTTTAAGAAGACATTGTTAAGATGATATTGTAACCCAACATATAGGATCATTTCAACACAATGTTGATTATGTTTTCTTGTTACCAAAACAATATGCAGGTATATATATCACATATATCAAAAATGCAACACATTTTTGAGCCTTCTGGAGATAGACCTTTGTCACAGGATGAGGCAGAGGCCCTTCACTATCTCTCACCCTGGTTGCTGCTATGACAACTTGTTCTCCTTCCTTGTGTCCCTTGGCAGTATTGTTAAGGGGACGAAGGGAACCCCACACGTTAAAGTCCTGAAGAGCATCACACACAATCTCTGTAGTGATAGAGAAGAAAGGGAGTTGAAGGCCATACTAGATCTTTGGAGAGAAAAAAACTCTAAACTGCCTCTAAATATCATAAATCATGGGGACAGAAAAACTACATAGAGACATAGAAAGAAGTAGGTAAACAAAACGAATACAGTTTGCATGAAAAAAAACGTATTTCTTTAACAAAAACCAAAATGTAAACCATAATAACTTTAACCTGGATTAAGGCTGAAGTTGATGTCATTGCGTCTCATGCAGGTGGCTGTGTCCGTTACAGCATACATGTGGGAAAAGAGCTGCATGGCACACAAAGGGTACTGGGGAGCACTGCCGTTCACACCAAGGTTATGGTCCAAGTAGCACTGCAAAGAAAGAATGACCAGATTTAACAAATACAGTAGGACATCCTTCCACAATCGCTTTTGATTGAACTTTTGGTTGCTACACTCAAAAATACATTTAATAAGTTTGGTAACTAAGTATTGTCAGCATACCGGTTACTTCTTCAGAACACACCTGTTTAATGACCTCTGTCTGGTTATCTTCCATTAGGGAGAAGATGGGGAAGTCAAACTCCTCATAGGACAAGCCATTCCCGAGAGGGTTCCATACTGTTGTATTACAGTTGGCCAGATCAGACCCATACCTGTCTGAGTATACACCTGAGGGAAACATTGAGAGTTTAGATGAACACTTTACCATTCACTATTACGGTGTGTTCACACCATCGGCGATTGCCGCATTGCAATCCTCGAGTTGATCGCTTGGAGGTGTTAGTGGGTAGAGATTTACATTGGTTACCTAGCTAACTTGAGCTTGTAACTCAATGTTTTCTCAATCTCACTTCCCAAAATGTAGGAAGTGAAAAAATAAGCAACATGCTACCCTTATATTGTGACCCGATTACTATTCTTTTATATTTCATTACGTTATTTTAACATGACATATTATTATGTTATTGTAGGTCTTTGAAATTTCTCTTGAAATGTTACGTGCACTACAAATAAAATGTATTAGTGTTATTATTATTATATTATGAGGGGGATAGCTAACGTGATTTAGAAAAGATATCAAACAAACAAAATTTCCAAATGCTAATTCTATGAAATAAACTGACCATGTCAGCTGCATGACTTTATCCAATGTGCAATAAAACAGCATAGAAAAAGATTAACTTATTTTATCATTTTCAATAGGTGGACCTGAAAATTTTAAGGGGAGAGACTCACAGCACAACATTGGTTCTCAGGATGCGATCCTCGGCTTAACTTCGCCCTTACTTGCATATTATTAAGGATTTCTCAATAATTTTCATTGCCTCTTCAGTCACACAAAAAAACGCCTACTGCACACGCACTCCACCCCTGTTTGCGCAATCTCCAATGAAAGTCAATGGAAGGAGAATGTTCACATCACACCATCACTGGTGTGAACGCACTAAACACATGTTTCAAACAAGTGGATATCTACCACGTTAACACAAAAAAGAATGGTTGACAGTTTACCGCAGGATAAAATACACTATTATTGACGCTGTACAGCACATCAGATAGGGAATCCAAAAAAAGCAATGCAATGGTTAACTGATGGTCGACAGAGAGCAGAAAACTTCAGTTACCTGTATTTTCATTGGGGCAGGTGGTATGTGGAGAGAAGCCCTGGGACGGCCTGGTGTTCTGGGTCACCACAGCAACACCTGCTATCCTTCTAGACACATTCTTCATCCTCATCATGACAGATCTGTGGAGATGTTAGTTGGATCAAGACTCAATACCCTTAAAATCTATGTAGTCCTACAGGTCAAAGCGATATAATTGGATAGCATCTCTCTTTAAAGGGTGTGCTTCAAGGTGATATAATGGTAAAAATCTGAAAATGTTTTCATAAAGTTGGCAAACATGGTTTGAGTATCTGTACCTGGTAAAAAGTGATGCTTCCAGTATGACCATATAGGGAGGATTGGGGCCTGTGCTCAAAACCCAGTCAAGATTTGCCTCAGACTCCAAGACATGGATAACCCCAACGTTACCTGATATAGATGCTAAAAACATAGAACACCACCATGAAAATGTGACAAAATTGGCAATGTTCTTTGGATTGACATAATTTAAATGTAGGCTAATATTTCCTAATGTGTAGTTTGTATGTACATTCTATATAAGTAATAGTGGATGTATGTCACTCACACTGGCAGCCTATCTGATGAGTTCCATTAAGAAGTCTGACGCATGGGACTGTGTCATTCAGCTCCACATATATTTTCTGCTCAACTGAGTTACAGTTAACATCTGAAAAACGAAAAGTTGTATTTAGAGGGGGGGAAACAAATACCTTCAATTAACTTGTGCGTAGGGACCGCAAACTGAACGGCATCACAATCCCTATATTTGTCTTTGAATAGAGAATACCTACTTCCATGTTACGAATGATTTTTAAATCACATAGAAGACCATGGCAAATTATTATCCCTGGAGTAGCTAACGCCTGCATTCATCCACTGCCGTGTAATCACGAGCACTCACGCTGGGAAGGGAGTGAGTCTGAACTTGCTGGGTCAGTGGGTGGGGGGGATACTTGGGTCTTTGTGGTTAGGCTTAAACTAGGAACTGGAAGCAATGTGAACGTTAAGCAAATTAAGGGACTTAACTTGACCTGCGTAACCTAACACAACATAAAGTTGCATCCTTAGCGTTTCCCCAGATGCAACTCGCTTTTGATTTGGTAACATGGGGAGATTTGTTCAATAACAGCTTTGACGAAAATGAATCAATACAATACAAAGCAATGTAGCTTGGGCTAGCGGTGTTGATAGCATCCTGCTAGCTATAAAGATAATCAAAATAAAATCTAATCTGGAAACTAAGACAAACGTGTTTTTATACGCCACCCTTAAGTCTTCATAAGATACAGAGGAAAAAACAACGTACCTTTAAAAAGCCAACAAATTGCGACCATAATAAACAATTTTGGCGATTCCATTTCAATCTTCCTGGTTCAATCAGAAAGTCGCTAAACACAGGAAGTGTTCTCGTGAGAATCATTTCCGTGTTGCGGGCATTTGAAAACATACTTCCTAAAAATGGCAGTTAACGCAGTTGCGCACTAGCTTTCAAGTTAAACTACACTTATTTACGCTTTCACTAGCCATTAAACTCCACTAATCAGATTAACACTTTCCGACAGAAAGCAGTTTGTTTTCGTTGAAGATTCCAATTCAACCACACGGGCCATATCCCCTTCTCTTCCATGTACTCCCTCTTGGTCAGATCATCAGTCACCACGGTCTCAGATTTAAGTGCTATGCTGATGACACCCAACTATACCTCAGCACCAAACCTTCCACCCAACTCCCTCCCCAGTCCCTTGTCAACAGCCTCCTCAATATTGAAACATGGATGTTATCAAACCTCCTCCAACTAAACTGCAATAAAACAGTGCTTATAGTTCTGGCTTCCAGACACTGTTCCAGAAGGTTGGAGACCTTCTCCTGACCGTTGATAGCTGCGCCATCTGCCCCTCCTCAGAAGTCCACAACCCTGGGGGTCATTCTTGATTCCACACTGTCCCTTCGAACTCCACATCAAATCTCTCACCAAACTGGCCTTGAACCACCACATCTGCAGACTCCGGCCATTACTCACCAACTCAGAGACCCTCATCCACGCCTTTGTCACCTCCCGCCTGGACTACTGTAACAGAGTTCTATTTGGGGTGCCCAGTTAAGTCCGGATAGGCTTCAGCATGTTAACTCAGCTGACAGGGTTCTCACACACACCAAACCACGGCAGCCCCTCATCCCCACTCAGGCACCTACAATGGCTCCCCGTCAATTCACGTGTCATCTACAAAATCCTCCTCCCATACAAGTCCCTCCACACCTTTGCCCCACAATATCGTTCTGACCTCCTTCACTCCTACATCCCCTCCCAGAATCTCAGGTCTGCTGACATAGGACTACTTTCCATTCCCCACATCAGATTGTGGACTTCTGGTGACCGAGCATTCAGTGTGGCTGCCCTACCCTTTTGAACTTCTTCCCCATAGAAATCCCAAATGAGTCCATGTGAGCTTTTAAGACTCCTAAAAACATATCTGTTGTCAGGCCTGTTTGAATGGTTTGAACTAATTTTTACTATTGTTAATTTGACTGTCTGTTACCTCATTTGCATTTGTTGTAATGCCACCCTCCTATTTGTAGTGTTCTTGGGTCGATAGAAAGGCCCTCTTAAATGAGTTATTATTAAATAATAAATGTTACATTTATGGACCACATTTTTTTTGTAATTTCTATAATTGAAGTCTTCATACATGATCATTATGATGCCCTCCTCATACATTTTTTATATATATATATATATATATATATATATATATATATATATATATATATATATATATATAGCCATGAAAAAAAGATATGTCCTTGCCCAAAACATGACACCAGAGCTTCATGAAGGTATTACATTTATTTTTTAATTGTACAGATGTATAGAGCAGTCCTCCAGAGGTTTATATAGTTGGAACAAAAGATAAGCCATTGAGATGTCTAAGGTTGTCATAAAACCGCAATTGTTATTCCTCTTAAGGACAGATGATGTGGCACTCACATGATATACAATAGAGTAACAGGTAGCACAAGAGGCCTGACCAAAGATTAACGCATGAAGAAATCACAATCGCTCTCAACGACACTCCTGATATCCTTCCCTTCCTTATCAATTATACTGTAATCTCTCTCTCCAAGTAGGAAATAAAAGTGTAAATAGATGCTGACGTTTAGTCATCTTTGCGCTCCTCTTAACGGAACTGCAGGGGGCTGATGCGCAGACCAATCACATCTTTGCCAATCTCGGTCACCTAGGAAACAGAGGGTCAAAGGTCAGGGAGAAGACAGACAGTGACTCTTTGCGATGTCAGCAAAACCTTTAATTTGTTAACTCTTTCTGACTAAAGAACAGTTTTACCAAGGGTGCTTGTTGCAATGCCATCCATAATAATTGTTTTTGCTCAAAGGCAGTGGTTACTTTTAGGGATATGCGGTATCGGTCCGATACTGGACGAAATAACTTGATCGGATATCGTGGAAAAAATAGGAATAATCCGCTACAACCCATTAGCCTAAGCTATCACGTAAATGTGTCACTTAACTTTGAGCGACAAGCCATAAAGAGAGATGTCACAAGTAACGCCATAGATGCTGTGTTTGGAATCCCCAACTATGCATGCTTAACATACTAAATATGAGGGAAAGCAGGTATGCGGTATGCCAACGGTACATATTTTGTGAAAATTCACAATGGAAAAAGTTCCCTGACGGCACACAACATTTTTGATAACCTGAGAGATGTTGCAACACGATGCTTCACGACCAAAAATGCTATGCACCAACTTCCTTCGGGCTTTGACCGCAAACAAAACATTGCCGGGGTTTAGGTCACATGTTCCAGGTGAGTATGATAACAATTTAAACAAATCTTTGTTAAAAAAAATTCATAATAATAATAATAATAAAATAAAAAAAGTTGTATACTAGATTGTGTCATCATTTGTGGGTAAATAGCTCCGTCATCTTTCCTGAGTACAGTCTACTTGCAGATTGAATGAAAGCCTACTATGGACAGCAGCAATGGTTTTATCATGTATCTATAGTGACAGATTGCTCCACTCCAAGGACAAAATCTATTGCTAATGATTGGATCACCTTCCATGCATCATTATACAATAGAGGAAAAGATCCACTTACTTAGCAACCAAAATCTTTTTCAATAATACAGTTTTATGTTGCTAACGTATGCTAGCTAGCTGATTAACCAACTGAGTTTGAAAACAACAAGGGTTAACGCTACCGATCTTAAGAGGCTTGATATCTGGTGTACAGCCTAGAGTTTCTGTCTACCATACTGTGATCCACAGTACATTCTGAACTTATTTTGTTTTTATGTAAAGTTATAGTTATTTAAGCTATGGGCTACATTGCAACTTGTTTGCTATGTTGTGGTATCGGACAAGAAAAAGTGGTATCGAGGCATCCCTAGTTATAATGATCCTGCATTTTCTCATTACTGACCTGTGTGACCCTGCAGACCTGGCCCTTGTATGTTGGGCAGTAGCAGGCACCGGACAGTGGGCACTTCTCTACAGGGCGTCCACGGTAAAGGGGTGTGAAAGAAGCACCACACAGGTCAAATGGATTGTGGGGGTCGTAGTTCAGCTGGTGGGCATCGGTTAGGGTCTTCTCACAGGCTGCCAAGATCTTTCGTGTCTAAGAGAAAGAATTCACCATATGTATAAATAAATAATAATGGAAATAATTATAATATACTCAGAGGACTGATGTCAAATTCTCCAAATCAAATGAAGAAATTCGCACTTTAAAAGAAAAAAATATATACAATTTCTGACCTGCTGTGCCACCTCTGGCTTAGGCCCCAGTTCAAGCAGACGACGAGCAAAGCCAGCTGCTGTTTTGAAGTTGCGCAGTTTGAAGAAGAGGTTAAGAGCCGTACGCAGGACCAGGACCATGTGTACTGGCTGGAGACTACAGTGAGTGAAGTATGCTGCCATCTGAGGAAGAAAACAATAGAAAAAAATGAAGATAAGCTTAGTAGAAAGAACATGAAAATGATGATGGGTAAACATACCGACAAGATACATTCATGGAATCACTGAAACATACAGGAAAGGAAATTGTCTGTTGCCTAAACGATCAAATACTAATAGAGAGAGCGAGAATCTACCTCGCACAGTCTCTTCTGCTGGTCCAAAGTGTCTTTAGGTAGTTTTTTCCTCTCAGTTTCCATAGTGAGGCCAACTATGTATTCTCGGCAAATTGTGATCAGCTGTTGAGCCTAGGAGAGATGGGAAAATGATCAGATCTAATTATTGTCGGTGGCAATAACAAAATCTGTACAAAATTCTCCCTCACAATAAAATTCACTTGGGCACAGTAAAAGTTCCCATTTACCTCTGCAATTTCCTGTTTGTTATCCACCACCAGCAATGGCACTGACAGCAGTATAACTCGGAAACGCTCCACCGCCTCCTCAAAACGCCCTGCTGTGGTCAGCTGGTAGCACTGCTGCAGCCGGGCGATGAGGTCAGAGAGGCGCAAGCCCACGGCCGGCAGGCCCCCCTTGGAGCCACAGTCCTTCCAGTTGCGCTGGGGGTGGGCACGCAGGCAAGGAAGGGATGGCAAACCCAGGTAGCAGGTGCGTCCCCGGGACAGGGTCTGCATAAACAGGGACTTGTAGGGTCCGAACTGGACCACACCCACCTGGTCATGGAGCAACTAGGGTAGCAAAAAGGGAAAAGGGGTGTAAGGGTGTGTTTTTTTTAGGAAGGAAAGAGTGAGAAAATATGCGACAATGATAAATTGGGGGTAAAAAATATTGAGCGTGAACAATCAATGACGGCCACACATACAAAAGAAAAGGAGAGCAGTAAATCTTAACATTCAAGCATACCCTCATTGCCGTCTCAAAGGAGCCAGACAGAACATGATCCACGGGCAGCTGGGAGTTGTTGCACCACATCTGAGTGGGACTCGTGCCCTTGGTGGGCGGGACAAAGAAGCCGTCCTCAGCCCCGCCTCCTCCACCGGCAGCCACGTCCTATTGGTGGGGGGGGGGGGGGGACAACACATGTTAGGATTTCAATCTCAAAGTTCATTACAAGATAGTATCTTTTTATGATACGTGTAAAGCTTACGAGTCGTGATATTACTTCTAGTCTAGTCTAGTCTAGGTCTAGTAAGCAATAAAATGACACAGCTTAAAGAAGATCACATAACGCAACAGAAATGTTCAAATACATATCATATATATGAAGTATATTGAGTATTTCTACCAGCTCTGGGGGCAGGTCCAGATCCTCCTCTACCTCCCAGCCTCCTCCCTCCTCTTTAGCCACTCCTCCTTCATCTCCCAAGCCATCTTGGGCATCCATGAACCCATCTGGAAAAAGGTGAAAGAAACCTTTGTACTTTGACAGAAAGTACGTATGTATACATTTGTGTGTGTGTGTGTGTGTGTGTGATAACGCCAGACAAAATAAATGGGCGGAGGTAGGATGAGGAATGGTAGCGACCTTCGTCCAGCTGCAGCTCAGCATCCTCTCCCCAGCCCTCTCCTCCGGGGGCATCCATGTCCAGGTCAGCCGCCATCTGGCCTGCCTTCCCTACCAAACACCACACAAGACATTTTAGAAATTACAGTTTGATTAAACATATCGTTCTCCCTAGCTAGCATACAAGGCATTTTCAGAGTAATTGTTTTGATGTGTCCCTTACAATTTATGTCACAATGAGTGTGTCTCTGCTTTTTTTTATTTTTTTATTTTTTTTACAGAGGGAAGAAAACTCACCCTTGGCTGCAATAGCTCCCTCAAAGAATCCCTTGGACATGGTGAGCAGGGGCCAGTTGGTGTCCAGGGGATTGATGGGAGGTGGGGGCTGCAGCAACTGGGCATTGGGGTCCACCTCTGGCACCTTAAGGGCATAGGAGCAACCATTATTTCAGCTCTGTGAGTGTGAACGAAAGAGTAGGTCTGAGTGAATATGCTGTCAACATACAGTCTCCTTCTCAGGGTCAAAGGTCTCCTTGAGAGCTTCTGCCTCCTCGTCCATTCCATGGGTGGCAGCCGTCAGATAGGCCAGAGACTCTAAGCACACCACACCACATATAAACAGGTAAAACATCGCTAACAGACCAGAACAGAGAGTAAGAAACACAGTAGAGGAGCAGAATAGATAGAGAAAACAATTCATTACAGACAGTGGAAGGCGATATCCCAAAGGCGAGAGGGAGGGAGGGAGGGGGGGGGAACGACGACACCTACTCTGTCCACAGTTCTTTAGGATGCGGACTCTCTCGCTGACGTCTCCCAAGTACAGGGCCCCCTGGTAGTGGCCACTCATGTCCTTCCTGATCTCCGCTGCAACATGGAGAACGCGGATGTTACGGTACGGTTTGGCAAATGATCTCGGCCGTGCCACGTAATCGCTGTCGCACCGTTTATGGCCGTTGTTTTTAATTCATTTGTTCTTCAAATAAGCACGCTCCTCGGCCACTTACCGATCTTCATCATCTTGCGCAGCTTGGCCAGGTTGCCGGTGATGAGGTAGAGGAAGGTGAGCTTGTCAAAGTTCTTGGTCCTCTGGTAGCACATCTCCACCACCTGGTGGTGGCCCTGGAGCAGAGCCGCCTCGCCCAGGCGCTCCCAGCAGCCCCGCTCGTCCAGAGCCTTGGCTGCCTCTAGCGCCACCTGTCCCAGTGGAGGGGAAAGGTTACGCATTTCAATGTCCTCGTGGTGGGATACGAGCTCAGCAAGGAGAAAGGACTAAATGGCTCCACCCCAAGGATTGCCCGGTGAAGGCTTAATAAACCTTGTCTGAAGCATACAGTAACACCATGAGGTTCATTTACTCATCAAATGCTTATCGGAGTTAGATGAATTAGCATTTGGTAGTCTAAGCGTGTGCAACATTAGGCAAACTGAAAATGACCTAATGTCTCCTACATACTCATGGGATGGAGCGTAGTCTAATGTAACGAGATGTAGTGCCACCCACCTCGATGTTGCCACACTCCAGAGCCAGGCTGAAGCGAGTCTTCTCGTCCTTGACAAAGTGCAAAGCCACCTCGGGGTAGCCCTTCTTCTGCAGGTAGGCAATAATGGACTGGCCCACCAGCTTGGCATTGCGCACCATGTGGAGCACCTGGGGGTGGAAGTAGGGGGGGGGGGGGGGTCAGTCAGGAGCACGGCGGGGCACCAGAAGGAGGCGCAACAGAGGCCAAACTGGCCAGCAACACACACAACATATTACGATATCCACAAACCTCCTCGTATTTGCGGTTGACCAGAGCCAGCTTGAAGCGGTACTCGGTGGGGTCAATGGTGAGCACACGAGGCCTGCACTCCCTGTCCAGACAGTAGACACTGTTGCCCCTCACACGGGTCACGTAGATGGGCAGGTCAAGGGTGCGGATAATCCCATGGTCACTGCACAGACAAAAAAAATAAAGAACATTTTTAATTGACGCCTTCTTATAAGGGTTGCCCCTATGAATACTTGGCTGAGCAAATTCTTTTAGCAAAATTAAAGTATATTTTATCGGAAATAAACAATCTATTAAAGATAGGCATTTTGTGTGAACCTACCACAGTATTGCAAAAGATCCTAAAAGTGAGGGCCACAGTAGATCTATAATGTACGGTCATTAATGCTTTAAATGGTTGCTATTGTGGCCAAGCATGGAATGAGACGCATGAGCTACTTTTGACTTAACCAATTCCCAACCTGACTTTTACACCAAGAACGATGAAAGCGACGTCCAGCCACCCACTTATAAGAGACCTATTATGCTCATATTCAACCCTTTTTGTTTTATTCTGGGACTCTTCTAAAGCAGTTATGATTCACAGTTTAAAAAAAATCCTTACTAATCTTATACTGGCCATTTATGTAGCACATAATTTTATCCTCGTCTCAAACAAGCCGTTTTAGCTCCTCTCTCTTTAAGGCCCACCTCCCTAAAAGCCTACTTTCCTCTGATTGGCCAAGTTCGCAGAAGCATGCCCAGGGGCGGGCTGTGCCTGTAGAAGATTACCATATAAGGAAACCCGGGGTGGACTGACATCAGTTCATCCCCGAAACAGAAAAAACGGTTGAAAACCAAGCATTGAAAAACAGAGGTTTTTGTTCACTGGAATTACTTTTACACACGTTTACCTCATTATTTGAAACTTTGGTCACGTTTAATATGAAAATCCGACATAGTAACCTTATGTTAATGTCAGAAAATACAGAAAAGCATGATAGATCCCCCTAAAACTTCCTTTCAACTAATATTTGTTAATCAAAGTTATTATTTTTATATGCTGCAAATATTTTCTGCAAGGTAAACACCTTTCTACCCTTTTCTGAAAAAGGAGGCCACAAAAGTAAAGTCTGCCCATTACCCGGAGGTGAGTGCGTATTTGATGTGGTTGGAGGTGGTGTAAATGAAGACACCACTTTCGTCCCAGGCTCCGCTCTTCACTCGGATGTTCTCGTGAATGTTACACAGGCTCTCCAGCTTGCGGTTGCAGATCATGATGGCTGCCATTGGAAAATAAACACGACTGAGGTCAATCTTGCAGGTCTTTCATTAGCTAGGGAGGGGGGAGTGAATTGCTGAGTATATCTGGTGACAGCTTTAAATAATTATTGGAGTTTACTTTTATACTTTTGAATCAATTTCTCTGTGAGCGTCCATGTTTTACGAGTTTGATTACATCATTGTGTGTAACTGGCCCTGTCCTCGAAATCTTTACAGAATCTCATACCTGCTTTAAAAAGGTGTGTGTGTGTGCGCATATATGTATGTATATGTGTGTGTGTGTGTGTGTGTGTGTGTGTGTGTGCGTGTTAACTACAGCTTGTAGACACCCACCGTGTTTAGCCAACAGAGCCACATGGCTGGTGTCGGCGCTCCACACCACATATTTGACCTTGGCAATTTTAACCGTTGCCAGGGAGCGTTTCTGCTGTACATCAAACAGGGTGACGCCATCTGCGTCACGGAGCAGCAAGGAGCCTGTGCCGGCGTAGAAGATCTCCTCGCAGCTGGGGACCTGGACTTTCTTCACAATCTCATTCTTCAGGTTCTTGATAAGCAGCTGTGGATAAATACAGTATGAGGGTATATGTTTAGTTGTTGTACACGTTCTGATGCACTTAGATTAAGTAACTAGCAGTGCTACATTGCACCAAGACATTATTCAGACTCAAGATTAAAAATGACCCCATTTCCAAATATTTGACAACACAATGAACCCCATACGTTGACATTATAAATCTTTTTTTTCCTTTTCTTTTATACGTACCGAGTGCATGCGGTCCAGTACAGCAAACCTGTTCCTGGCCACCCACACAGCAGTCAGACCAGAGGATCTCTTTCCCTCAGGAGCTACACAGGGAGAGAAAGCAGAACTCTTTAGAAATAGAAACAATGTTAACTACGGAAGTGAATTAGCTTATTGAAGGGCCAGTGTGTGGGGGACCAGGAGCAGTATTACCATCTGGGTTCTGGGAGTCACTCTCCTTGGGAATGGAGTATAGGTCGTAGGTGCTGTTCTCCAGGTTGGTCGCTCTCTGAAGGAGACGGGCGGCATTAGAACGGGAAAGAAACACGACGCGAGCCATGGCCACCCAGCAAATTGAGGGAATCCATTCAATATGTAGCACAGTTAAACACACACCAATTGGAAATTACAGAGGTTTGTGTTGGCTTTATATAAAGTACATGCTCTACGTGCCACATGCTCCCATACCTCCAAAATACATCAAGCAAATTAAAATAAGTTAGCAGACTATGGCTAAGCACATTAACCAAAGTGTTTTATACTTGCCTCATATGGTGATTATGCTAAATGCTTAGGGGTCTCTAATAGCCATTACTTACAGTGCAGAGCAACACAGCATTCTCTGCAGGGTTGTAGGACATACTGAACACTGGGAACTTGGACCCACTAGAGAAACAAACAGGAACAAGTAAAAACCAGGCACTTAGACCACTGTATCTGAAATAGGAATCCAACAGGATGCCATCTTAAACCAGGCCATTTAAAGACAGCCTACCTGCGCAGCTGCATGACGGCGGTGTCCTTGCTGCTGTTGAAGTCCAGCTGGCGGAGGAAGCGGTCCTTGACGTAGTACAGCATGTTGCCATAGACAGCGTAGGCCGGGCGCTCACGCTCCAGCTTGAACACCAGCATCCCACTGTCATGACCTAGGAAGGAAGAAAAAAACGCTTGTTATTGCCTGGTTTAAACCAGGATTTGGGACTGAAATAACATTTATGAAGAAGCCTTTACTTGTAACTTGCAACAAAGAGCAACCTAATTTGAACATCTTTCCTTACCAGCAGCAAACAGGTTGAGGTTGGGATGGGCCCCCAACACCCAGAAACGGTCGTGGTCCCTGCGGAAAGTCTGGACCCCGGTCCTCTTGGACATGTCCCAAACGCGGATGCTTTTGTCCTCAGAGTTGGACAGGATGAGCTCCTGGCGCGGGTGGAAGACGGCACAGGACACGTTGTTGTAATGGCCCCGGCAGGTGTCCAGCTCCCAAGCCTTGGACTCTGAGAAAAAGAATCAGTTCGTAAAGAAATACAGCAGTCTAAACAAGATTGTCACATTGAAAAAGTGGGTTGGCTCATCGGGCAAGGCTAGTCCTTAACACAGCGGCCCGGGTTCGATTCCCGCTCGGGCCCTATGCTGCATGTCATCCCCTCTCTCTCCCACCTTTCCTGTCTCTAATAAAAAGCAAAAATGCTTCCAAAAAGATCTTTAAAAAAAAAAGTTGATCAAAAGTAGAAGTTTCATAAAAAATACATATATCAGTCAAAGCTAATATTAAAGACCTCTGAAAAACGTCAGCAAAGTGAGTTGCTAAGCCAACCCTCAAATGAATGTCGGTTTGTCTTAGACCGGTTGTCAACACAGAGACTAGACAGACTCCCTACTCACCATTCATCCTCCAGATCTTCACCTGCCTGTCGTCTGCTCCAGACACAATGAGAGGCATGCTGGGGTGGAAGGCTGCCCAGTTAACCCCCCGGTCATGGCCCTGCCAATGCAGAGAGGAAACTCAGACGTGACATAAAGCCATTACATATCTATGCATTTCCCCCAAAAAACATCAAAAGCAATGCGTATATTGTTTACTAATCATACAATACAATACAATACACCTATTCTGGTATAAAAAATATGCAACATTTCCGAGCATTATACTGTAGATTGAATGGCTAAAATGTATTAATGAGATTGAGGAGTTCTGGAAATTCCAGACATTTTAAAAAGAACAAACCTTACCTCAAGGACATGCTTGACGACGGCATCAGAGGCGCCAAACAAATCAACACCAGAAATGCCACGTACATCTGTCTCTACGGCACCAGGAGACAGGTTCTTCTTCCGCAGACCTGGAATCAACATTCACAGCACCACGCACAAGGAAGGAGCCATATACATTTTAAAAGATGGAAAATAACCCACGTTAACAACATACTAAAAACAGATGTTGTTAACCAAGGAGAGAAAATGTGGGTGCATACTAGAAAAACAGCTACTGGACTACCGAACACACACTTGAGCTGGAAAACACAGACACCCCCTTGATTCTCTGAGGATTGGTAACTTCAAAGTCTGAAGCAATTAATATTTTTCCCGTTAAATCACAACCAACAAATGATTAGGTTAAGGAATTACCAACACACAAAGTATTATCATTCCTTGACATTGAAGTAACAAAATCAGACAAGTAAGAGATGATGATTCAAACAAAGTAAGAGAACCTAGTTTATATCAGTGAAACCAGTTGGAAAAAGCATGTGGTGATCAAGATAGTCCAGCAGAATCAACAGGATTTAAGAGAGGATGAACTAGGAACCGATGTGCAGGTGTGGGTGTTTCCAGGGGAGCATGGGGACAGGTGGACATGGGAAGTTGATGGATTTTGCGGTTGAACCAGGTAGGTGGGTAGTGGTGGTTGGGGATGTAAAGAAGTGCTCTGAGGGTGCGCTGGACGTCAATAGGGTTGTTAATGCTTGTGTTAGGCAGGCCAAATGAAACTTCTTTATGCAGAGATTATAAGTCATGTGACTTGGAAATCTTAAACTAATTTCATATCAGATAACGAGGTGAAATAGGAATTATGAGTTATACTCTATACTAGGCTTGTTCGTGTTAGTCTTTTCAGTGGTTGCTGACCATGCAAATAACCATTGTGGTGTGTTTACTGGTAATAGTGCAGGTAAAGGGGTGCAGTAAAAGGTTCCTGAGGCATACTCTGCAAACCGTGCCCATGATTATACTGTTGGCTGGTTAATGAAGAATATACATGCAGGAGAATAGTGACAGGGCGGTAAACATCACCACTTCTGGCAATATCAACCTCCTGAAAAGAAGTGCTTATTACAGACATTAGCCATGTGTGCAACTCTTTTTCAGACACAGGTAGAAAATAGTTCCATATTCAGAGAGAGATGATCACAGATTCCATGTGTTTCTTGCTCAGTGTAGCAAGGTATGTGTTAGAGTAAGTTAAGAGTTAGACACAAACCAGTTATTAGATTAAGCAGTGAGTAGACCATTAAGATAAGTGAAGGACATAAAGACCGTACCAAACAGAAATCAGATTTACCATTAAACAGCATGCAAAAGCACAAAAAACACCTTTCCCCTCTTCTGATGCAACCCTTCCTATCTTTACATTTACTGGGAGAAAAACGAATTCTATTGTGTGCATTTTTGTTTTAGCAGATTTGCTAATAATAGAATTAGCAGCATGATTGTTTCTGTCAAGTAGAAGGGAAAGGTGTTTCTGCAAACAGCCCACAGATATGTCTTCTCTACCAGGAGGGAAAGGAGAGAGATAGGTGGTCCAGGACACTTCTCCTCTTCTCCTTTCATACCTCTATCCCAAACACCCTCCCACCCACCCCTTCCAAAAACCATCAAACCCCAACCAATGCCCTTTGGGTGTCACCCCCACACCCTCACCGGAGATATCCCACACACGCACGGTCTGGTCAAGGCTGGCAGACACCACAAGGTCTTCAGACGGATGGAACTGGGCACACATTACATAGTGGTTGTGCCCAGTCAGGACACTGGGGACAACAGAGAAGAGAGGAATGAGAATATATTGTTTTCAAGATTGAAACTTCAACGGTTCCTAATTAATACAAGATAATATAAAGTACACTTTTTGTTCCTTCAACGATATTAGAAGTAGATTTTTTTCAGAATCCAACCAGACATACCAAACACATGTCCTTGACTGCCAGTTCCAGATACGAATGGTCTGGTCATCTGAAGCACTAAGAATCCACGGGTACTCCTGGTGTGAAGCAAGCAACATCATTTCAGACATGTCCTTAAGGCACCAGGCAGGATTTTTTAATACCTTCTTTTGTTAGTGTTATCATTTTCATTGAATAATCACGTAATTTAGCTAGACGATGTTACATGATTATAAGCGTTGGAACCCCTGACTTACATGGTGGAAAAATGTTGTCCTTATGTAGTCCAAATGCCCCAGTAGAGTGAAGAGACAGCGTCTTAACTTATAGTTCCACACCTTGTGATTGATATAAAATAATTTGGGAGAAATTGTTTTTGATGCAGTCAAAACAGAAAAAAGTTAATCCAGAAATTGATTTTACATCCGAAAATCTTTCTTGCTTAAGTGTAAAGGATAAGTGTCTAACCTTGATTTTGTAGTCATCTCCTCCAGACACAAACAGGGGCTGCTGCTTGTGGAAATCAATTCCTCTTACGGGCCCTTTAAAATGATGACACAAAACATGTACGCTTAATGCACACAATTAAATGATACCATTATGGTATTTCTGGTATTTTTTTTCTTTCTTACCATCATGTTCATCAAACTTATCGATGAGCGTGCACATCCGATAGTCCCACAGCTGGATGACACCATTGTGCAGACTGGCAAGAATCCATGGACGCTTGGGATGGAAGCTCAATCCTGATAACAACATGGCCCAAATTAAAATACATTTTAAAAATGGGACTGGCCTGGTCATGAGAAACACTACGTAACTTTAAAACAAACAAGCATAGTTCTTGTACAACTGCTGGCATTGAAACCCCTGGGCCCTGCACTGGGCTTTTGGTCTATATTAGCAGGATGAAGCAAATACATTTATTAACGACGTTTGCACAAGCACACTTACATTCTGAATTACGAAGCTAAAACTAAAAGCAGCAGAAGTATTAAATCAAAGCAAGATAAGTCGAGCAGGCTATTGCCTAGTTGTTTGCCAGATGCAAAACGACTGGGCAAGACAGCTAACGTTAGCCAGCTAGCTAGCAACCTCACTCAACGTTGAAAAGGGTTTGGTTAGTAAATGCGTTACAACATAGCAATTATAGCAAACTACAAATTAGCATACAGAGAGAAGTAGGAACGTGGGGAAACAATAATAATGACAAAAATGGCTCTAGCTGGAAACTGGTAACACAGATTATGTAAGACAAAATGTTTCAGGCTGAAATGGCTAGGTGACGCTAGACGGCTTACCTTTGACACGGGCCGACTTGGTTTCAAATTTTGTCAGCATCGTGACCGGGCAGTGGTCGCCTTATGTAGTTGATATAAAATTAACTAATGTCCCGGCTCCGGCACAGCTGGTCGCTACGTTGATATAATTATAGTATTTTCAATGTTTCGCCGGGGCTACCTAGCTCCTTATGTTTCCTGACACGTCGACTGTACTGTTTTCCTGCTTTGAACAATAAAGTTGGGCAGTGACGCGAAAAGCTCCACGACCGCGTCACCTCTTTGGGCATAGATATAAAACGAATAGAGCTGATCTTGCCTATGCCTATGCATCTGTAAAGGAAACGGAAATCGAATCGTTTTTTTCTATTATGATAATTTCACACAAAAAACATTATGGCATCATACAAAAAAAACACAGGCAATCGAACTTCAAGTCAAGTCACATAAAAAAAACAAGTAAAAACGATTTCAAATATTTGTGATCTA
The DNA here is from genome assembly GCA_017639675.1 of Aplochiton taeniatus. NCBI lineage: Eukaryota > Metazoa > Chordata > Actinopteri > Galaxiiformes > Galaxiidae > Aplochiton > Aplochiton taeniatus. The sequence continues at coordinate 10,276,176 of CM030189.1, forward strand.
CCGTATGTCGAGTAGGGCTGAACGATTAATCGTTTTTCTATCGAAATTCCGATTTGAAACGATTAGCAAATCTCAATGGCTGCGTTAGCGTATAGGGTATACGCTATATAGTTCGTCTAACCCAGGGTTAAAGGAGAACTTCACCCTAACTTTTCACTCAATATTTTGCTTCAAATGTTAATTACAGTACACCTCTGCCTTAAATAAATACATATTAGGCAATTCACAGTCTACCACAACACCCAGAATTCCTAGAAAATTCTATCAGCATCCTGTGGGAAATGGGGGGTGTGATGCTTTTCAGTGTTGCCAACCTAGCAACTTTCTCGTTAGATTTAGCGACTTTTCAGCCCCCCCTCCCCCCGACTTTATTTCATCAAAGCTACTAGCTACAAATGTAGCGCCTTATTCACACCATCGGGGAAAAGCGAGAAATCTATTCAAATCCAATTTATTCCCACGCATGCTAGTAATCACGGGCGCCCCGACAGGAAAGGCAAACCAGGCAAATGTTTGGGGCCCAGAATAAAATATTGGGGAAAGGACCACATTTTGCAATGGCGAGTATAAGCCTCCCACAAATGACAAACAGCACGTACCGTCGCAGCCCCAAATCCCCCCTGAATGGGGCCCGTTACATAGGGTAGATCAGCCTGAGTCACAACAACAAAAACTTTTCTGGATCGCAGATCTCAGCTCCCACGTCAGGAGACGGCAGACAGCTATAAACAAGTTATTCTTTGTGGAAGCGATGAACATATAAATAAAATATAAATGACATGAAATGTTGTGTCGTCCAAACACCGTTTTGTTATAATTATTAAACACTTCGTTTGTATGTGCCGTTTTTGTTAGGCTAATAGCCTATGCTACTATGAATATATTACGTTAACTTGTACGAGCTAGTTTGTATATATAATAAATTATGTATAATAATTTGATATTGTTAAATGTAGAAAATAAGGCATTTTTCAGTGCCCTCACCGTTCGACAATGAGCGCAGGATTCCTGTCTACATACATTGCATTTTCTGCAACCAAGGAACGGAAGCAGTGCTTTTAAAATGCTAGGTCAGGGTTTTTAGGGATGGGGTTGCAACCTCAGTCCTGTAAAAATCCTGGGCACATACGAAGCTGGTAAACTGAGTATACTTGTATACTATAGGCCTATATTTGGTTCTGTGCAATATTTTTTTAAAACGTAGGCCTATACCTGTAATTTGAAAGTGACACTAGCTGTTATGGGTGAGGGTCATGTCATAAAATCACACATATGACTAGATATCAAATCAAAACCTTATTTTGAGAATCAGTTTGTAAATAAATATCTATCAAGACAACATCTGAAAAATGTGTTGTTGAAACAGATCTGACAGCTTTCAAAGGGGTTGAATCATTTTGCAAGGCACTGTATCACTTAACAATATGATACAGGTATATTACAAACTACTAGTTATTGGTCTTTCAAATTGTTGCATTTTTCCCTTTCCTTTCTTTTCCTTTCAGGTGCAACTTCACAAAATGCAAGCACTGTAAATGTCGAAACAATGGGGGCCTCACAGAAAATGTTGAGCACAATAATACGCACCATAGTTTCGTCCACACTCTCACCTATTGAGCCTAGCGCCAATCCTGATAGGCTTGCATTTAGGTGGCACACATGTAATTGAGACAAGGGACCACGTTGATTGGTTTACAAATGTATACAGTTTGGTGAGATTTAGAAAGGCGGAGAACTTCATTGACTTAAACAATCCCAACAAATATTGACGGAGCACACCGCCCTTTCTTCTCTGTGGGGGGAGGATCAGTGGAGGGCATTTAGGCCAAAACCAGGGCTCGGAGAAAAGTGACATTTGTGGTGAAAATTAGTTTTGTATAGACTATCATTTCAAAGGGCTTGATGAACTCTATCAAATGGTAAAAGAATACAGTTACTATAATTTTTACTTAAAAAAATAAAGGCTGAAATGATAAAGATGTAAGGGAAAACCTTCCACTGAGTTTGGTGCAATAAAGGCGCAATTGGACTGAGTTTGGTGCACTTAAGGCGTCAATGCAGGTGCAAGTGCATTTACGCCTTTAGTGCACTGAACAATTCATATAAGAGTTGCACTGTGACTGTACAGACGCCATTTAGTGCACATAAGTGGCCTATCTTGAGCGGACGCTTAATGTAAGAAAAATGTATGAGCTTTACACCCTGAATTGCATTGACTGGAAAACAACACCAGTGAAAGAAAGCATGTGCAGGAGCATCTTCACCAGGGAATTCACTATATCATTTCACATCCTGAATAGAGATGCTTACAGATGCTGCTGATGGAAACGAATTCATTGATGTTGATTGTCATCAGAGAGAGAAAGAGAGATGTTTCGTGTTACGCATCCAACTATAGTCACATAAAGAACAAGGCATTTGAGTTTTAAACGAACAAGCTACTACACTTACCTCGTCACACTGTCACACAATGCACACAATGTTAATGAAAATCGACAATTCAAACATTTAAACTTTGAGAATGACGTTTTTTTTTAATAGGGGTAATTTAGATAATTTAATAAAAATACATGAATGGTACAAACGGTTTTTAAATAGACTACATATCATTGACAGAGTTTACGGGGAGGCTGAAGTATGTCACTACATTAAGTCTAAAATACGCACGCCAAGCCAATACACACCACGCATTGACATCAGTAAAACATGTTTGCCCCTCCCAGCGCAAATGTCGAACACCGCCTATGGTACATATTCATATGTTGTTAACAATGATAAAACATTTAGACTTATTTTGGCTTGTTAGTCTGTCTCTGTCCCAGTATCACATTATTTTCTGAATGTGACTTACGCCCTTAATAACAAGCACAAAGTAATGAAATGTTGGCCAACATTAAGTGACATTTTGGCTAAGATACTTTTGTAGTTTGTTTTTGTAATTATAAAATAAGAATTCCTTAAAACGTAATCTCTATAAAAGTATAGATTGCGCAAATATCATGTTTTTAATAAACAAAAATTACAATCAGTGAAAAGTTTGTTTTTGCTCCCCAGTAAAATTCTGAAAATGTCACTTACGCCCCTTTTGCCCCAACCCTCGAAAATTAAGGTGCCTGTCGATTCAGAAGGTCTCTGGTTCGAGCCCCACCAGGAGCAGGTCGGAGTGGGTTGTGCATTGCGCGATACATTGCTAGCTTACGTATCAAGCTCGCACGTGAACGACATCATGTACGTTCTCGACAACATAGCTGCCATAAAGGTGCAACAATGACCTGTGCGGTAACACATTTCGATGTGGAGACAGGAGTCGGCGGTATGTCCTTCCCGAACTCCCGGGTAGAGTTTGTTGACGGGGCTAGCCGGCTGCCGCAGATGTGTACAATTCCCAATCACCAGTTACTGGCCAAACAATAACAAGGCACTATTAACCTCAACCATGCCCAAAGACTAAAACTGTGAAGTTATGTTTTATTCGTCTTAATTTAACCTCTGTATGCGCAAAGAGTTGGTGTGGTGGGTTCCAGAAACGGTTAGGGCTAATAATTATTTAGATGTATTTCGGTTGATTATTGTAGATCTTTTTTTTTTTTATCACCTCAGCTCTATTTGTCAAGTTTCCGAAGTGTTGCTTGGGACACACTGAGAGGTCTATAGCCGATAAGTCGGGAAGGGGTGTAGTCTACTTCTTTACTACTCGGCTTTTCCTATTCCTATGTTATAGGCATGTATCAAGTTATCCGTTACAACACTCTTCCGTATCTGATACTGTTCTTCATATTTTATTTCACTTTGTTGTCGACTCGACCTCCCAACATCCCTCATGCTGTCTGACATGCGTGGTGTATCAATCAGTTCAACACAACGGTTAGGTGAACGCGGCCAAATGCAACCAAAGTGTTTTCCAAACGATTGTAATTGATCGCAAGCTAGCAGTCAACTCCTACGGGCCATGTCCCCCCAAAGCGGCGAACTCGACAGTTCTCGATTGCTTCGCCCCAATCGCATCGCCTTGCCCACCAGGCTGCGAGCTAGTGGGCGTTTCTGGTTAATTTGGCTGGAAGTCGCAAGGTGGTTTAAGGACCAAATTTAATAGCTTATCGTGTGCGCCACTTACTGTATAATTAATCACTGTATTGTATTGTTGTAGTTGCAACCAGATGTTTTGGCCAAAAAGATAAACAATAGCTGGAAATGTAATTCAAATCTTTTAAATAATGAGGTTTACTGTATCAGCGTAAAATATCTACTGTTAGAGATAATAGATGAGAAGATAAGTAGTTATTGTAAAAAATGATGATTTGTCAAATTTAAAGAAATGTCCATACTTTCAGTAAATAAGAGGCTAGAGGACAAAGATAGTTGGAGCTTAGGCTAATTCAAGATATCAATGACTGTTGTGATAACTTAATGTCTGATGATGATAAGAGCAAATGAATTACCAAACAATCCAAGTTGGATGATTTATACGTCAAGAGAGAAGGGGCATATGTGAGGTCTAGAGCCAAATGGATAGAGGAGGTAGAAAGAAATTCATCCTATTTTTGTGGATTAGAAAGAAAGAAGACAAGAGAGGAATTAGATGTATGCCTTAATGATTGAAGAAACTGAATGTACCGATCCAAAGATGATATCTGATTACGTTTTTAGATTCTATACAAACTTGTACTCTTCTTCATTCTCTCAGGATATTTTGAAGATATTTTTTGATCAAGTTAAGAAATATGTTCCTCAGATAGATCTAAAATTCAAAGCAATATGTGAATCTGAATTATTAATGGAAGAAATAGATTCAGCAGTTAAAATAATATCTTTGGGGAAAGCACTAGGGCAATATCTTGTATACCCAGCATATTCATTAGCTGTCTTGAACAAGATAATTAAATCAATTAACCAAACACATTTTAACTTCATATGGAAGGATAAGCATAATTATATAATAAAAGGGGATACAGTAAAGTTTTTTGAAGTGGCCTTAATATAATTGATTTTGATGCAATGAATGGTACTCTCAAATTGAAATGGTTACAATCTTTTTGGGAAAATGGAGATCAGTTTTGGTTCAGTGTTCCTTCTGTAATTTTTAAGTGCTTTGGTGGCATATCCTTCCTTTTGAAATGCGATTTTGATATTTCCAAATTACGAATTAAGTTAGCAGATTTTCATCAACACGTCCTTTGTTACTGTAAACTAATATATAAACATAACTATACCCCTAACAATACTCCAATTTGGGATAATAGGTGCATTCTCAGTAAACGCAAATCTCCATTGTACAGTGAATGGATGGAAAAAGGTATCTGGGCTATTCAACATCTAATGGGTGATCAGGGGGAGAGTTTACAGTTAGATTTTTTTATCCAAAAATACAGTTTGAAATGTAACAGAAAGGAGTGTAATGCAGTAATTAAGGCAATTCCTAAGGCACTGATTCAGCTGGTTAACGGTTCTTTAAACTATGTATGTTTGGTACCTCCTCCTTATTTTTATCAATGAAAGGATGTTTAATGACAAGCACTGTAATAATATGTTTTTAAGAAACACTCTTATCACTGTTTGTTTTCCTTCACCAGTGAAAAGAAGGACTTTATTACAGGAATTTACCAAATGTTCAGTGAAAAAAATAAGAGTTACTATTTTTCTTTCCCTCTATCACCTAAAGCTAAAGAAATCCACTTTAAAACAATGAATTACATCCATGCATGTATCCATGCAACAACTTGTTAAACAGAAGATTTAATGTTGAATCGAACCAGTGTACTTTCTGTAAAGTAGATATCGAAACTGCAGAACATTTGTTTCTAAAATGTAATATCCTTTTGGGATGCTTTTACAGTTGGATTACTTCTAAAGATTTCGTTTTTCCAGTTATTACTTACAGACATGTGAAATTTGGTATTTTGATGGAGGATAAAGAGATAGCGTTTCTATGTAACAACTAAATTATTTTGGCAAAATATTATATCCACAAATATAGATCTTTTTTAAACTACACCCTTGCTTTTTGTTTTCCTGCGTTAAAACGTATAACTTATAACTTTATTAATGTAATATGTATTACTGTAACTTTATTACTTAAGTTACTGTAATGTGACCCTGATGTATTTGCATTTGTTTTAGTATAGGATTGTGATTGCCTTTTTTTATTGTCAGTACAAATAAATAAATAAACAAATAATGGCTTATCATTCTTATCTGTTAAAGTAAGACAATAACATGTATAAAGTTCAAGGCTGACCATATTTATTATTACATTTCATTATTTGTTGCGGGAACCCCATGAATTTGAACAGGTCGGCTAACGTAACGTTAGCTAGATATCTACGTAACGTTACATATGATATACACATTCTCACCATGAAATATTACGACCTTTCTCCAAGCTGATTTTTGTTGGTTTCGGTCACGATTACCATCTAATGTCAAATCATAAAGTAGCCTACAGGGAACGGGGACACTGCAATAACGTTTTCCTCCATACTTCTCTCCATCAAGTTTGTTGTGATGTGAACATTTGAACTGTGTGACCTCTCCACACTCTCCCTCGCTCCAGCTCGCTTCGCCAACGGTCTAGACTAGAGATTTCACTCGAGTTCCCAGAATACCCCTCCACTCAAAATGAATGGTGCGCGGTGACATGGCTAGTTAGGTGTTTGTCTTGTTCATTTAGTAAATCCGATACCTGTGGTAGTATCACTGCTACATTTACGAAATGTCAGTTTCTTTTTACTGTCAGCAAATGCAACGTTCGTTAGCAAATTTGCAAAGCTAAATCCAGTGCCTGCTCGTGGCATAGGCGAAATAGGTAAATGCTAGGGGCGCCGTCCATCCGTAGGGGCGTCCAAAAAGAAGGAAGCTTTTTTTAAACACTATTCGGAAAATACATATAAAAAAGCCCACAGCATAACTGCATAGCCTATTAAATAGGCCCTATTTAAGCACCCCGGCGAATTCCCCACCCCTCCCCTCACCGCTCTTAGGTTGACTTACTTGATTGTAGGGGATGGTCAAGTTATCTGAGTGTGACACTGACCGTGATTAATTCAATATGCAGTAGTGACCAGCCTTATAATTAAAAATATGTCTACCAGAACAAAGCCCTCAGGTGCCGAGGGTAAAAAAAAAAAAGAAGCGGAGAGGAGAACAAACGTGGAAAAACACAGAGGTACGCATGTACATGTGATGATGAATGAATAGTGTATATTGCATAGAAATTACCGTTGGAGCAAAGAAACTACTAGCCTTTCAGCATACTTCGGACGATAACGTTAGCTAATTTAATAAATTGCTAGAGACTAGAGTTAACCTCAGTCACTGCAACCTTAAATTAATTAATTAAAATTGGAAAGCCTCTTCATGTGTTTGGGGAATAACCTTTAACATAAGATTTAGAAACACACATTTTGTTTTTAAATGGACTGCTCGAGGTTCACCGTCTGCTTCAAGAATCCAGGCATACATTTTTGTTGACCAGACATGTGGCTAGACCTGCTGCTATTATTGGCTGGGTGTGTGACCATCAGCAGCATTTTGATAAATATAATGTAAGCTGTAACACCCTATGGTCACATATAGGCCTAGTCCTCTTCTCTCTTCAGATGCGCTTTTTACATTTTTCACCCCAACCCTGCACCAGAAAGGCAAGGCTGAGAGCAAGGATTTCTTTTCTGTAATAATAGTCTTTTGTGTGCAATAATCTCATGTATATCATATTCTTATAC
>CM030189.1:10284093-10450616 GCA_017639675.1 Aplochiton taeniatus
GAACAGTTGTCTGGTGAAGATCGCAAAAGACATTTGAACATTTTGTTAAGATTGTGAGCCTGTCAATTAACCATCCCTCTGATTTAGGGCATCACATTCGTTTTGGGGGGACAGTTTAAAAGAGATGGTGTGTGTGGACAGTTCTGGACCAATGAACTCCCTAGCTGAGCGTCTCCTCAAAGGTACACTTCGATGTGGCCCTATGTGATATGTGATCACAATCTAATTATATATACGGGCTTCCTATCTGAGCTTTCACAAAAACAAAACTGAAACAATGCTGGAAATATTCATTTCAATTTCAAATTGTGCAATCCAAATTCATATAATGAAATCCAAATTCAATTGAATATAAATCATATTCAGTTGTTGGTGGCACTAATCTCAACCATTAGATTTATTTTTTTCAGCCTCTAGTAGTAAATGTAATATTGCTTCCGTCATTTTGGCATGTATTTACCTCTTCAACTAAGCTCTCGGCGAGGACTGCTTTACTTAATGGCAATTTCTAGCAGCAGTAACATCTGCTGGCAGGATTCAACCTGAGGGTCTCCAATTGAAGGCTCTAGAATGTATTTGCTGAAAGCTTTGCTGCGATGATATAAGGGCCATCTATTGATGTGGTTCTGCCTAGAAGAGTGGGACAAAATTCCTTCGCTGTCCTCTGTAAGACTGTTAATTCTACTGACGGTGCAGTAACCTGTGATCCAGCCCAGTGGGGTCATACGTTATTTACACAGGGGCAGTGGGTGTTTCATAACTCTATAAAGAATTGATAAACAGGTATCCAAGTGATATGTTATTTTCTTACTCAGGGTTTGTTTCATATTGTAATAAAGTAAGGCTGAAGACTTCCAAATGGCTGTGAAGTTCATCCAAAAAAAACAGAAAATAAAGAGGAAGGACTATATTTTTCGATAGCAATGTAAATAAAAGAGTTCTACATATGTTAGACATTTACAATATTCAAATTCTATGGGCAGGTGGCAGTGACCATGGTGAGCCTCACATCAAACAAGTTTATTTCCGCCAGTTTCTCCCTGTCTCCCCTAAGGTGAGCCTACTTTATTTGTTTTAGTTAGCTATTTTGTTGTTGTTTGGTTTTTTAGGTTTAGTGGGTGATAGTTGGAAGTAAGGTGAAGGGATCCACAAGTGCCAACAATGTGATGATGTGTTGTCAGGTGCAATTTGATCTGGTGGTTGGGGCCTTTTCTTTGTCTGAGCTATCCAGCCAGAGTGAGCGAGAAGAAACTTTATTTACACTTTGGAGGAAGACCAGCAATTATCTGGTTAGTGCAAGAACTCCACTAGGCTCAGTAATGCATTATGTGAGTATAGCGGGATGTAAGTCTCTCATGTTTCATCATAGGTGCTGGTAGAAAATGGTACCAAAGAAGGCCATCATATACTCATGGAAGCCAGAACAGCACTTCTGGCGGTATTCAAGCAATAATCCTCCTCCTCATTTTCAATTGGAAGTCATTGATAATTATGGAAAATATATCAAATGTCTTATTTTTTCAAATCACAGAAACAAGAACAGACAGTCTATGACAGCAGAAGACCAACCGTATTTGCACCAGTATGTAATCATGTGTCTCTTTGTTAACAACAGTATAGGATGCCTCAATTTGCTTTGGGTCTTCTAATGTTTGCTACTTTTGATAGTGCTCTCATGAACTGGCGTGCCCAAAGTTGTCCCAACTACCTACAGTACCCTGCAACTTCAACCAGTTTTACAACCCCCTCCCATTACCTTGGGTAAGAGCATGCTCAAGAGTCTAACAATATTTTCTGTATATTGATGTACTTGTTTATCCAGAGTATTTACAAAAAGTTGCAAACATAAAGTTAAAAGGCTATTTTGCAAGGTTATGTCTTGCTATGTTATTTGTCCAACCAATTTACCTGGTCTTCTGCTTTGTCCAGAATATGAATTCCCAAGATGTTTCGGATCCACAAAATCTATTTCTCATTTCCTTTTTCCCTGTGCTCGCTAGAACCCAGATCGTCAGACAGAGAGGTTCAGCTACTTGATTCTTTCCAGGACAAGTTTAGTGGGGGCTGATGGTTCTGGTGAGTGTGGGGGCTGGGCCAGACTGATCGCACCGGTGCTGCGCAGACCTAGACATGTGCACTGCCAGATGTGCTGCTCCACAGGGGAACTCAAACGGGTTGTGGTTACAGCCAGCCGACATGGCAGGTACGTGAGCTTGTGTTAAATTAACTGTCGATAGGCAGAATATGGAGAAAATTGCATTGATGTTTGTGTTTTTTATTGTTTACAGGGACGTGTATCGATGCGCACGTAACAGTGATTGGGGGGATCAACTACCCCTCATGCAGCCAGAGGAATGTAACTAGATAATTCTGGATTATCCCAAAGTAATCCCAATATAATTGAAAAAAGGTTATGCCGTAAAGGCTGACTAGCAGTTCAAGAATTGTATTCATACGTTTAAAGCCATGAATGTCTACTAGAAGTGTTGTTCCATTGCCTATTATTATGTAATACTAATACAGAAAATTACCAAATGTAACTTTTTTTTTATTGTATTGTATTGTATTAGGATAGGTGTAAATACTATCAAAATAAAGAGTTGTCCTTTGTCAGTAAAGGTCTGTTTATTCAGTGAACAGTTGTAACCATTTTACAATGATTTTGTAGCAGTACCATTCAGTCACACTTAGCCAAACATGGGAAGCATATGTCTAGTGAACAGACAGAAACTGTTCAGATGTGTTTCCAGTATACTGTCAAAAGAGACACCAGAGACCTACTTGTTTTTCTTAATATTGCACATATTTTTATTCTGATGCTATTTGCAAAATCAGAATTTGTCAGAATAACTGAAACAAAATAGTATATTCAGGGACATTCCATGTCATTTAATAAGTCTCGAACTCTATGGTCTTGGAAGTTTTTCCTTTTATCGTTTATCTCCCCACAATCTCTTTCAAAGCAGAGCCCAGGTCCGGGTACTTGTACTTGAATCCAGATGACACAGTTCTCTCAGGTACCACATACTGGCCTTGGGTGAGAACCACTGCTCGCTCAGAACCTAGTAGAGCATCCATGACAAAGCCAGGCACAGGGAAGACAGTGGGGCGCCTCAGCACACGCCCCAGTTCTTTTGTGAACTCGTAGTTTGTGTTTTGTGTTGGCGCTACCCCGTTGAAAACTTGAGGCTCTGGGGAGGGTGGATCGGGAGAGGACTCTAAAGCGTGGGCAATGATTCCGGCCAGGTCCGAGACATGGATCCAGGGGAAGGGCTGTCTTCCAGAGCCCAAAGTGCCCCCGAGCCCCATCCAGAAAGGCATCATCATCTGCTTTATGGCACCACCGTCACGACCCAGAACCGCCCCTAGTGAAGAAACAAAGAATAACAACAGCTCCGAGACGAGAAAAACTGACGCTACGGCCACTTTAAACTGAGATTTTGGTGTAACGGCATTCCTACCTGGCCTGATGACAACTTGCTTGGTGATCTGGGCTACATTTTCAGGAAGACGTCCTGCAGTCTCCCACTCCATCACTAGTCGTGATAGGAGATCAAATGGTGTCCACTCACTGTCTTCTGTGTACTGAACTGTATGGCTGGGTTTATAACATGCTGTGGAATGCAGATCCACACTCTGTGATTTAAGTCTACCATTTTTTTGAACAACCAAACGCCTCTGAAAATACCAGAAGTCAGTATTTTTTGTAACAGACAACCTTACCAACGCCTGTGACAAGGACCCAAGCATGAGGTGGAGTGGGTGATGCAGCAATGGCTTGGGACAGAGCCTTTGTGGTGTCAATGCGACTGGAGAACAAATCCCTCTTATAACTCTCATTCCACCTAAGACAATATTACAAAGATAAAACTGTGATAAGGTCAGCTCTATCCAATAACAGCCATTATAACAAGACGTATGGCTAGTTTGTCGTGTAAGGAAGCTGGTCTTTCATTGCTCACCATCTCAGTGGGTTCATGAGGTTCTCTCCAGCCAGATTGACGGCCCCCTCACATGGAGGGAGACCACCTGACTCCAAATCCCTCTGCAGGAACATCAATGGGTGTAAATATGATGTGGTTTCTTTCAGACCAAGCAAATTAAAATGTTAAAGAAAGGTCATGCCGGTCGAAATTATGATTTCAGGAATTAGGCTGACAACAGCAATTGTGATATTACCCAAGTAATCTTTCCAGGACCTGGCTGGCGCGATATCGTTGTGACCTCGTGACCTTTGGTTTGCAGCAACCGGGTCAATTCTCGGCCAACAAACCCTGAACCCCCACCTGAAACAGAGTAAAGACACTCAACAAATCTTACCGGCTAGTGTAGTGTTATAGTGACTTGTTATCCTGTACACTTCTACAATATATTTATTATGAAGAATTTTAAAAGAGGAGCATAAAACATGCTCTTTTGTAGGCCATGGGGGTCATATGTTGTACGTGCCATGCTATGCCAGTTACACATAAAATAAACATTTTCTTTTTCAGCATTAACTTTACATTGAGAACAAAATGTTTAACGTTACGACACAATATTAACGTTACGCAAGATTACTACACAGCAAAGCTGGCATGACCATATTTACGTTGTCAAATATTAAAATTGGATATGAAATGCATACAATTGATTGAACTGTGCAATAATTTATAACAAACCTATTATGACCCTCATGATGAAGAGCTGGCAGTTCCAAGCAGGAAGAGTTAGAAATGCAGTTATTTTCTTCTTCTAATAGTTTTGCGGCAGACTTGACTTGCGTGCATTTTGCTGCCCTCCACAGGACTTACTGCACCTTTTTTGGTTTCTTCTGTCCGAAGGTTGTATATATAAAGGTCTAGAGCCACATAGAGATCTCTATATGACCTATTCAGACTAAATCATGGGATGTAGACTGTTGCGAGTAAAAAATGTATAGCAATTGCAGCACTGGCTATCACAGCTTTCAAGGGGAAAAAACTCTATCCCCAGCTATGACATGATCCCTGAAAATGATGTCGCTCATATAACAATCCATAATTTCATTCTGTACCAACTTGGACCTTCCACATTCCTGACATAACCAATCTTGTCGTTTCCCAACTCGCTTGGCAACTATCTATCCCACAGTGACCCATTGTCAATCTAACTAAGTTGACAGTCTCATCTGCTTCCCCTTACCAATATAATTTTAACTGAATCCTGGATCCTTCATCTACTTCCATCCTACACATAGCTTACCCTCCGCCATAGGCCTGGGAATTCCCAAACCTGGGGATATAAAGTAAACCAAAGAAAATAAAATGAATCAGGAGATACGATTTGTGACTCCTTTTCAGTTTAAAGGAAAATATAATAATAACAGTTATACATTATATTTGAGGGCGCCTTTCAAGACACTCAAGGTCAGCTTACAATTAACAGAATAATACAACCATCACGCAATATAGTTTATTATTTTCATTAATCGAGATAAAATGTAAGAGGTGAACTTGTAGGGATGTCATCCATTCATGAAGCTTGAATTTATCCATTAAATCGAGTCTCCAACTGGTCAGTAATGGTTGGGAACGTGCGTTAGAGAGGAGTTATATAGGTAAAGTTGGCATGGCCTCGTCGGTACTCTATCATTAGGACCGGACGTGATGTATATTTTCTCAGACAAACACGTGGTTTGATGTTAGTAATAAATTTGACGTCGTTTCTTAGCTGCGGTCTTTCTGAGAGTGGTCTTCCTGTGAGCACTCTGTGCGTCTTAGATTGATAACGCTATCTAGCTATTATCAGGTAGGTTGCTGTTAACGTTCATAGATTATGGCAAACGTTCTTTATTGCTAACTAGCTAGTTTTTTTTTTTTTTTTTAAACAAACTTTCGTTCTATGCGTTTGTGTTAACTGTGCACATGGTAATCTTTGGGGCAGTTTAAAAGTTGGCTGCAATTAACGTTTCTGATAAGATATTTTTAACCTAGTTCTTATGGGATGTGAATTTAATACAAGATAGACACACGCAGCTAAATAGCTGTGTTTAAATGTTCTTAGTTGAAGATTACGTTAAGTAGCATGTGCCTGCCTGGACTATTTAAATACGCCTCGTGGGTTAATATACGTATACGCCCATCAATTTTTAAATTGAGCAGGTGCCTTTCACCTACATTGTTAATCGTACTTCGCTTATGTACCTAGACAATTGGAATAGGTGTCCTGAAGTTGCATTCTTAGGATGCTGTTTGCATTGTCGATGTTTTTCTTCATATTCGCAAGTCCCAACTGAAATGATGATTTGCATGTGAGTCCGTGTTTCAGCTGAACCTCGTGATTATACTTTCACTGCGCTGATCAGTTCGACTTGCTGAGTAGAGAATTGTCAAAGTGAACATGTCTGAATTTTTCGGGGTTTAATTGAATTTTCTTCCTGTAGATTGATGTTACTGGTGGAAGAGCTCCAATAAGTCTTGGAGGTATGATATTTATTTTTATACTAACTTAATTGAGTACTGTGAACCTCTTATATGATGATTTGCATGTGAGTCCGTGTTTCAGCTGAATCGTGATTATACTTTCACAGCACTGATAGGTTTTACTGGTGGAGTGTATACAAAGTTAACATGCCTGCATTCTCTGAGTTTTTATTTGTTTTCCTCTGCAGAATGGCATCACTCTGAAACTATTGCAGGTATGTTTATCACTTATTGTGACATGAGTTGGAGCTTAACGTGGTGATTTTCATTGAGTCAGTGTTTCAGATGAGCCTACTGATTTAATTGCACAGATCAGTGATGGCGTAGAGCATGTACAAAGTGGATGCGCCTGAATTTTTTACTGTAATTGTTTCCCCTGTATGGATGTAGTTCAGAGGCGTGAAAGTACAGCATTTTGTTTGCAGCTTGTTAATCTCTAAAATGTACCTAATTCTCTACAGAATGTACAACTTACAAGTTGGCTTCTAATTTTTTTGCATGTTCTTCATTGTATTAACACTTTCTGCAACTGGCTTAGTGTAAAGTTGTATTTCAATGCTTGTGTTTATCAAATAAAATGTTTTCTTGCATTTACTAAGTTCCTTGTATTCGTTTTTAAAGTTTTCTCCATTGCCCTGGGAATAAAATGGTGCAACTTAGTTGTACAACATTCTGCAAATTTTAATAAGTACAGTAAGAGCTTCCGGAAAAGGGTCTTTGCAGCAGGACTTGCCAGAATAAGAGGGGAATAAAAGTTTAGACTCCTTGGTTTGGCAAAAAGTGTTCTGTTTCAAGGAGGGTGGGATTATGGGCTAAATACAAAAATGATACCACTCTGTAACATTGTAAATTATGTTGGAATAAAAAACGAATGCTGATTTGATTTTTTTTTATTACATTTTTACACTGCATAACATCAGTTGTCAAGGCTAGAATGCATTGTGTCCAATCTTGTTCAGTTCTGTGTTCGTTGTAAATTCGGGGGTGTCTGAAATGTAATTTTGCTCAGTATGATTACACCTCTTAACCACAACCCACAACTCCCGCAAAATGCTCTGATAGGAGTAGTTGCAAACTTGATTTCAGATGATTCAATAACTTTTCACCTGTTGGATCTTGTTCAGTGGTAGTTCTTGCTCGTTATTGCAGCTTTTGGTAGGCACAATCTCATTGCTGAGCCAGGCTTTTCTAGATATGCAGAATTGATTCCCAGTAACTTCTGACATGTATGTCCATTTTTCTTCAGCCCTAATTAAAGAATAAATCCGTTCATTGTAAGCCTAACACAATTCTGCTTTATGGATTAGCGTCTGTAATATTCCCATTTCTGCGATCAACATCCTGTGAAAGTTTTCCCAATAAGAAAATATTTCTCCATCTCTGCAACCAGGATCAGCTTGACAATCTGGGTCTAGGCCAATGTCTTTGCATCATTCAAGTCCTCATCTTGAGCTTGACTCCTTATGTCAAAACTAAGTTCCATTCATCACACTATTTGCTCCGCTGCTACATGTAGAGTTGAGTTCCACGTCTTTGATTACAGGTCTCCCTTTCTCTTTGCTTGTGAATCGTCTCTTAGCTGATGGGTCCAGTGCTGTGCCCTCAAAGAGCCGGGCCATGAAGGCTAGGCCGTCCTGTCTCATGTAGGACCTGCCAGCAAAGGTGTAGAGGATTGGGTTGGCACAGCTACTGATAAATGCCAGGGCAGAGGTTACAGCTCGACTGGTCTTCCAGATGTGCTCTAGTCTGTAGAGGGAGGCAAAATGTTAATCCACCAGTTGGCTAAGAACCTATTTGCAAGATGAAAACATTTAAGCAAGAAATGGTTTATGGTTGGGTTAGGCACATGTCTAAAAGTGACCCCAAAGTGTAAGGGTAGAATTATAGTCCCACTACTTGGCAAAATTTGTAGCTTTTGCTTTTTGGTACAAACTTAGTTTGTTGCATCACTTACAGTTCTCTTATTTTGGACTCCTGACCGTACCACTCCGCTGCAACCTTTGAGAGAACTAGTTCATCAAATAATTGAAGACATTGGGCATGTAATATCTGTAATGCTGTGAAGAATCCAATCACACACCTGTACCATGTTGATAACATGATAGGGAAGCCAGAATAGACCAAACATCACCACGATGGCAAAGATGAGCTTCTCGCTGCGAACTACGCGGCGGAACTTGGTCTGCCTAAGGCGTCTTAGAATGCAGACGTAACTTGTCACAATAATGGTGAAAGGGAGTATGAACCCTGCCACTGTCTCAAAGGCATACTGGAACCTCACCTATGCAGAAAAAGAATGTTATGTCAGACGTTTTTACTGCTTTGAGCATGATTGGATGTGTCACAACAAGATGCCGCTTAACTTTGTCAAGAGAATGTACGTGCATATGATCTCACGTCGTACCAAAAGACATGCACAAACTGTAGTTAATTGAGGAAAGGTTGTCCTTTGATGTGGTAACTTACGTTTCTTGGCAAAATGTGATTGGGAGAACACACTAGCCGTGTCTGATTGAGTTCATCTGTGTCTTCCTCCCTCACCTCCCGAAACACCACAGCTGGGATGGAGGTAAATGTCACCAAGATCCACAGACCAGCAATCACCCTTAGCACAGTCTTCTTGTTAGCCAGGGAATGCAGCTTCCTTGGCCATACAATGGCCACAAGTCGATGTAGACTCATTAAGGTTATCAGAAAAACCGAGGCATACATGTTCATATTGCAAAGGTAAAAAACGGCTTTACACATAGGGTTTCCAAACACCCAACTCTGCTTGGTTAGATAGATGACAAAGAAAATGGTAAGTGCCATGAGGAAGCCATCAGCACATGCCAGGTTGAGGATGATGATGGTGGTGACAGAGCGACGGCGTGCTCGTGCCAGAATACTCCAGATGATGAAGAGGTTCCCCGGGACTCCGACAAGGAAGACCAGGCCAAGGATGAGGGCGCCGACAGTGGTTGCTGCATCGTTACTCACAATGCTCTCATTGTCATCAATCTGGGTGCCATTGATGAGCTCATAAGAGGAAACCATAGGATGTGTTGGCAGAACGGTGGAAGAGCTTTCGTCCTTCATGACAATATAAAGTTGGGTTCTGGCAAGGAAGGAGAGACAATCTTAGTGTTCCTTTTACCTGTTAATTCGCAAGTGTTAACTGGTCAGTCACAGACAGGCTTCATAAGAGTATTCGGACCCCTTTATGAATTTTTTACTCCTTTTTTAATATAATTGAAATTGTTTGAATAATTCTTTTTTTTTGCCATCAATCTAACAATAACTTATAATGACAAAGCAAAAAACTAAATTGGGGGTGATTAAACAACAGAATTATTTAATTAGGTGTTGAAGGGTTAAGTGTTAACCCATTATTAAGGCCTTTTATTGAAACACCTTTTGGAAAAGAATTACAGCTTTAAGACTTTGGTAATTTTTCTCAAGCTTTCAACACTGGAATTTGGGATGTTTTTTCCATGTCGGATACTCACATTGGCTGGGAAGCCTCTGTAACCTTCCACCTTCCTCCGATTTTGGCTGTCCAGAACACTCAATGACATTAAGATGATATTTGGCTGTATTGTTTTTCATTGTCTTGTTGAAAGGTGCACATTCAACCATGTCAGAGGTTTTGAGCCCTCTAGAGCATAACTTTTGCAGGGAGTATGTGGCTGCATTCATTCAGCCTTTATAATGAGTTTCCTGAACCCTGCCTCTGGAAAGCACTCTACTCAGAAGTGGTGTCCGTCTAAGTTAAGTACCACCAAGTCCTGACCATGGCCCTTCTTGCCGTGTTGCTTAGTTAATTAAGCCAGATGGCCAGGGTTAGGAAGAATCCTTAGACAAGGTTCTAGAGTTATCTAAAACAAGAAGGGGGAATAACACCAAAGCCTCTAAATAGTATAACGTTTAAAAAGAAATATACGCGTTTTCAAAGATTTTCTATTAAATGGTATTACTTTGTCAATATGGGCTATAGCTTGTAAATTGATGGACCATAAAAATTACAGTAACAATTTAATTAGGAAAAAAAAACATCCGTAAAGTTTGCAATATACATGATGAAGTCCTAACCCCAGGAAGTTATCATTTTGACTGATGATTTATTGATTGACTGATTGATTTGACCAAGACTTAGACACACAATGGCCGTTCTACATCTCTTTTACTTTAAATGTTTACAAAAGCGCTACAGATGCAAGCCCCCTCTGGAAGTCATCTATCTCCCCGCTATCCGCATCTTCATACTCATGGTTAACATCACTCAAAAATCGATCTAAAATGCTACAGCGATTTGTTTTTCATTTTATTTGACCCTACTCCCTCGCATTAATCAACCATTTTTAAGGTCAAGCTTTCCTAGGCCTTTCAAATGAGCTCATGCTATATGTATGTGTGGCGCTAGGTGACACTCTAGACTAGAGAACCAGACTGACACAGATTCAAGAGATATCACACATTGGGCTCCTGGCTAAAACCTTTGACATGTTTCACTGAAACATACAAGCTTACAGATGCCAAAAATGTTGTTTGCTTTCCGTCAAAACAAATAATTGAGTCATTCACTGCCTACCAAAAGTTTACAGGATAAATACATTTTCTTTCTATTTTAAAATATAATAATAATAAAAAGAAATAGCCTTCTAGCAATCTCTATCCTCCGATACGTTGACCATGAGCACCTGAGACAGACTTGAGTTGTGTTACGAAGACATCAAGAGTTGGATGTCCCAACATTTTCTTCAACTGAATTAGATCGAATTGGAAATTTATTTGTGCTCATCTGTACAAACAAGTATTCATTTTGAATATTTGTTTGACTATTTTTCTTTGTTTGTTCTAATATATAAATTGTATTTATTTATTTATTTATTATTTTATACCAGTCAACATGCTCATTCGAAGATGCCGGGTAATACAGCAAATCCTAAATTAACAGCCAGCCACATTCCCAACTTTCAAACATTTTTACAGCTAACCTTGGGTCTGTGAGACTCAGTAAGACAGCCACAGTGAGGAGAGGCTGGCATGCAATTGCCGGGGAGAAAGTTAGGAGTCAAACAGCAACAGAATGAGAAAAAACACTGGAGAAAGTGAGAGATTAAGAAATAATACTATAGCTTGTCCGAAAAAGAGGAAAAAGAAGAATTGACAGAAGTCATTGATACAAGGAACACTAAAAAGCTAAAAACATATGAACTCACCTTGTCAAACTGTTACGTCTTCACTAAAAGACCATGCAAAATATTACATATATTTGTTACAGTAAATGTTTTTTGCTCCCACTGTCTTTTCTTTTTCTTTTTACTTTCTCTCTTCCCTCTTTCCCTCAGACTATATATTCCACAGCCAAGTCATAACTTTTTTTTCTTAACAGTATTTTTCTGGCCTAGTCCCTCCCTCCCTCCCTCCCTTTACAAAGTCCCTACCTACAATAAATTATGTGCAGGTTGGTTGCTCACAGGTTTCAACTCGCAGTGAGTTGTCAGAGGGAAGGGTTTCCGTCCTTACGTTGTCGCCATCACTTTCTCCCTCCGCCCTCTGTGAGTTGCTTGGTTTCTTCTGGTCTTTTTTTTTGTTGCAGTTGTTAGGTAATGTTGTGCTTGTTGCTTTCAGTTGGGTTGCTTTGTTTGGTCAAGTTCCGCCACTATCAAGTCCGTCCATGAAGCAGTACCACCCAAGAGTTTCAGCCTGTGCTTTTCTTTGTAGTTCTTGGGTATATTGTTATGCTAATCATCTACACATTTGTTATAGTCTCTGTTGTTGGTTTTACATTATTATAATTGGATTTCATTTAATTAATCGTCTTTTTGAAATGTCAAGAAATGAATTACTTTTCTAGCTTTCTGGGTTTTATCTGCTCCTAATCTCCGTTTCCGCTTGTATTCCACACAAATCTGCTAAAAGGCTGCTAACCAAACATGCACTGATTTCTCTAAACATTTCCTATTCTTACCCATCCAAGAGCATCATTCTCCCTTCCTTGAGCCAAGAGAGGTTCATAAGTCAAGTGTTGCTTACCTTAGTAAGAATGTGATCATGATGACTCCAACATTTTTATAGCTCCCTCTACTTTTGAAAGCAGAACCCACAAGTACAAACCTGCTGCTTTGAAAAATAATAAGTACACGTGAAGGCATGCACTCATTAATGCCGATCCCTGACAGGGCCAGGAATGCAAGATATAGCTGAGGTAGGGTAAAAAGTGCCCTCCGAAGAAAATGAAATCAAGGTGTGTTGTCACATTAGTACATGGGCAGTGGCCACTCACTCATAGTCCAAATCTGAAACCTCCTTGTGTGGCACCATCAGTGGTTATCTGGGTATAAGTCAGTTTGTATGTCACAGGCCAGTATGAAACTTGAAACAAACACCTCAAAAACTTGCTTTAATGTGGAGTTTCTCATCAAAAAGGCTCACATTTACAACCTCAGTCAATCACAAAAATAGATATCACATCAACAGACAAATCTTCGTGCTGTTTCTTCAGTTACCTGAAATATCTGCCCTTAGGTTATGGAAAGCACTGTGGTTCAAAAACAGCCATTTCTAGTGTGTAGCCACATGGTGGCAACATATCCACAGAAATCTCCTCTTTCACTTCTATGCATTCCTAGAATGGTCTTTTCAAATCTACCACAGCCTTGTAGTATATATGTGAGGTCTGAAAGTATTATATTCTCCCCAGAACATGTCCAAGGAAGCTCAATGTCTAAAGGTATCGCTTCAGTGTCTCTTCACTTCAACAGGCAGAGAAAAAACTACTGGAACCACTTTCCCCCTTCATTAGGCATCTTTAGACCAGGTATTGATGGCCTACAAGGACATACCCAGAGAGTTCAAAGAGGAGGGAAAGAACAAGCCTCTAGTTACCCTACAGTATAACATAAGCCCTAATCATTAGGAGAGAGAGAGAGCGAGAGACAGAGAGTGAGAGAGGGACAAAAAGAAAGGGAGAGAGGGAAAGAGAGAGAGAGAGAGAGAGAGAGGGGGGGGGGGGTATGGGGGAAAGGCTCTAGGCTGAAAAAAAAGAAGCAGAGAAGGAGGGGGAGAGCATGTTTATTTAAGTTTTTTGTCTTCCGTCTCAGACAGTGTGCAGACTACAGAGGATAATGAGAAACAGATCTTGCATGCAAGGGAGGGAGGGAGAAGGACGAAGAGAAAAAAAGAGGGAAGGGAGGAAACTTGAGGAAGAAGAGGGAGGAGCTGGATTTGGTGTCAGGGGAAATAGAGAGAGGGGGTTAGGAGACACAGGAGAAGGAGGAGGAGGAATAGTGACAGAGGAAAAGGGCTGTCATGTTCACTGCCAAAGGAAGTCGATTCTCTTCTGCTCTGTGGCCGAGAGTTCCCATCATGGCCCCTTGCTGCTGCCAGCTCATTCACTCAGGTCCCTGACAGAGTTGCATAAGATAGACAAAATAGATAGTAATATTGAATTAAAGTTACAGCAATGCCACAGCGATTCCAGGAATATGGCAATGCCAAGATGGACTGTAAATGCTAAAGGTTAAAGGTTGCCAAGTTAAACATGTGATCTTGGCCCAGGCCAGAGTATTAAACTTAAGATAATTTTGGCAAGACGATGCATAGGTCCAATGCACAGATATTCGATGTGAAATGCTGAAAATGATAACCATAGCCACCACAGAGCAACCTCAGTGAATGGAAGTTGAGGAGGGGGATTTTCTGACTGACAACCCCAGCCTCCTATTGGGAATGACTAACGGACCAACAGGGGCTGGGAAACCTACCGAAAGGCAATTAAGGGTAAATGACGAACAAACATTTGATTAACTGATTCTCTTGAAGAGGAAAAGATGGTTGGATATCAAGAAAGAAACCCCGATAACAATCTCTCTTTTTTGCTATTCTGGACTATTCGCAGGTTGTGCACCACTAAGAATTGAAAAAGCATGCTAACCGAACTATGAAAACTTGGAATAACGGTGGATTTTATAGGCATTTCTTTGTTAGCATCGTTTGAGGACGCAGCCCAAAAAGTTTTTCGGAGGGCAAGATCGATTGACGCATTGAGACATAAGCACAATTAGTACACTTTAATCACACCTTTTTGAACCGTCGATGTATTTTTAAGCCGTGCATTAAAGTTTTGGGGTTAGCAGCTACTGTCAATCACTTTTCCGGCTTTTTTCTCTCTTGTTGCGGGCATGGGAGCAGCGCCGGGCGCTGGCTGGGAGGAGGGTGAGTTCGAATTCAAGTTGGTTTTTGAAGAGGAACCGCCGCATCAACTCCGGTGTCCATCTCCTCAGCGCTCCTCGGAAAACACCGTTGCGTCGGGGGAAAGGACGGAAATCAACCACTCACATCTTGAATCCACCAGTAACGTTGGTTAGCCTCTGCTTGGATGATATGATTGTGTTGGAAATACAATTAGTCCTTTTGGTTGTTAGAAACCTATAACCTGTTAAGTTAAATTGCCTGCTCGCCGATTGTGTCCCTCCAATGGAGTTCTATATGCTAAACTTCTATGAATTCTCAATAAACCAGGCATAGTCCCCATTCCTTATCCCATCTTCGCGTGAGAAAAATGAATTATATTTGTCTGCGCATACGCGCGCGTGTGCCTGAGTGTGTACGTTGACTGATTAGATATTTTGCCATGTCTGTCTACTATGCCAGGCCTACTGCATGTCGGTTCTACATGTGGTGCATGTCACTGTGTGCTTGCGTGCGTGCGTGTGTGATAGTGTGTTAGGGAAGCATAAACTCAATGTGGCAATAATCAGCTGTGCGTGTGAGCTGAGTTAACAGCTGCCATCTGGAAGGAGCCTCCACCTCTTTTTATGTAGCGTGCATTACATACAAACTTTTTGCCAGTGTTTCAACTCCCTTTCTCCCCTCTACCCTGTTCCTTTCCTCTTCCACACACACCTCACACACTCATTACTTTCCTACTGCACTGGCATACAACAGTTACCACACCCTAGACTCAATGTGGTCCAGTCCATGTTACCACCATGTAACTCTGCACCCAATAACTCAGCCTTTTAAAGCATAGCAACGATCCAACGTGGTCTCTCTGCTCCATAGTGATCCTGCTAGGCAACTACTTGACAGGGAGGTGAGGAAAGTAGTGCGACTATACTAGAGGACAGGTCTTAAGAGATATCCATGTTCTGGAAGGTTTATTTGGATTGAAGTGTAAACTTTATATTTTACTTAATATTACAGTTGGGGACAAGACTTAGCAGTGTGGTTACCTGCTAGTTCCAAGGAGCATGGGAATAAAGTAACAGTACTTAATATTCCATAATATTCCTCAGACCGGCTTGCA
The DNA here is from genome assembly GCA_017639675.1 of Aplochiton taeniatus. Classification (NCBI taxonomy): domain Eukaryota; kingdom Metazoa; phylum Chordata; class Actinopteri; order Galaxiiformes; family Galaxiidae; genus Aplochiton; species Aplochiton taeniatus. The sequence continues at coordinate 10,299,829 of CM030189.1, forward strand.
TATCTCAATAAATCGGATCCACATTATTAGACTCTTAGTAATATCTAATCTGTAATAATTGTGGCCCCACTGTTGTATGTGGTCCACCTTTTTGTATACGTTTTGATTTACTCAAATGAATTGATAGTCATTCCACATTTTCTTTAGGCCAGCCAATCATCATACCCACCCCACTGTCATCCTCCAGTCAGAGGGCTGGGATGCATTCCCCGCCCCCACGACGGGCCTTGGTCAGGGAGTTCAGTGGGACCTATGAGAGTCTACCTGCTCGCTCTGTGCAGGTGGGTGGAGAATCCAGAGAATGCTATGCATAAAAGCATGCGGAAGGGGACTTTGCTGCTATGTAGTGGTGAACTGTCTGGGACATAATACGAAAGTTCTTACATTCGTCCCAGGTCTCCGAGTCCCGCGTCTTAGAGTGCCCCAGCATCCAGATTACCACCATCTCCCCCGAGGATGACTCGACCGGCGCCACTTCCACTTACTGGGACACGGGTGGCGGCGGCTGGGACCGTGAGGGCCTCTACCTCCCGCTGCTGGACCCTTTCTGCTACCGTGATGGAAGCGCCGGCTCCCTGAGCCCAAGCCCCGCCTCCAGCCCCTCCTCCCGCGGCTGGCTCAGCCCCGCCTCCAGCTGTGATTCGTTGCTTGTGGAGGAGGACGAGCTAAATGAAGCCGCCACGCATTTTGGTCTGTCACCTTCCTCCAGGCCCACCTCGCCAGGGGGGAAAAAAAGGAGGAACTCCCCCTTGGTGTCACCCTGCGCCTCCCGCAGGGGGAGCTGCTCAGAGGAGGCTCCTGGCTGCAGCCTGGACATGTCGGAGTCCACCTCTTCTTCTCAGGTGCCACCCAGCAGTTTTGAACAGAGCATCCCCCAGAAGACCAGGAAGACTTCGCTCGAGCAGGTGAGGAAATAGGCTGGGGAATGGTTCTCTCGGAAACGACCGGGACGGTCCTTGGTAAACGATCTGGGGGATCCGGGATCCTATTGTTTTTGAGTGTTGCTGTGTCGGGATTTGGAAAAAGCTTCGTTGGTTACTGTGGGCTTTATTGTAGAGTGGAGAAGTTGGCACGTTGCATGTCCTTGGCGTAAGCTAACTCACTGATATAAATAACCCTGTGCAGCTGAACAGTTGCTGTCCCTTTTGCTGTAGCCGAGTGATTGAGACATGCTTGACCTGACTCGTCCTGTGTCTTAGTGAGTAGGAGGCTTCCTGGTTTAAGTTGCAATGTGTGTGCTCCTTCAAAGCGTGTCACGATGACACTTTAGTTGATGTATAATAAATTACATTGGCCATAATTGTTAACCTCCCAGATTGAGATTATCCCTGCCTTTCTGTACGTGAGTAGAATGCATTGACGCCATCCTATGTGGTCCTCCAGCTTTCTCCCAGGGAGGTAGACCAGGAGCAGGCTCCAGGCCGCAGCTCTCCCTGCCTCTTAGTAGAGCCCCAGCAGCCCAGGAAAGAGAACCCATCCCAGGGCATGGACTACTTGTCTGTGCCGCCTGCTTTGGGCTGGGGCAGGACCCGTGCCGGTGCGCACAGTCCTCTTTTCAGGTACAACCAAAGTGGATAACCCATACAAGTTAGAGCCAAAGCTGATGTTTGTTTTTGTTCAATGAACACTACAACAGTTGTGGTGTGTCCAACTAAACAAATACGGCGTAAGTTAAACCAATACGCTCAATTGATTTAACACGCGGCAATCATTTACATTTTACATTGTGTCCTGTGATTATTCTTCAATGCACTTTAAGGTCCAATGCTCTGCCACCGCTTGATTGGCCACTGCCGTCATCCGTCCAGTTTGACCAATATGAGCTGCGTATTGAAGTGCAGCCGCCCCCCGCCCTCACCACAGGGCACACTACGAAACGGAAGGGAGTCGGGGGGCAGTTAAGGCGTCGCCCGGGGGACACCCTGTCGTCAAGGTAAAAAAACAAACGTCAACATCTGATTTTATCAGTGATTTTAAGTCCTGAATATACGGTCCCTGTTTAGGTTGATAAGACTGATTGCTTATGTCAATAATATAATTTTCCCATCTCCCTTTGCAGCTTACAGGCTACACAGAGCGACAGCCGCTTTCTTTGCAGGTGTTTGTGGGAACAGCTGACGATAGATCCATCAGGCCTCACCCCTTCTATCAGATACATAGGTTCTGGAAATCACAAATACTATGTGCTAACGGAATGTACTCAGCATCTCTACACAACTATGGGTTGTACATCTGCCCAAATGATTCCTCTGATAGTGACAACATGTTGGCAAACGGACAGCTGCACATCCTTGTTATTTTATAAACATATCACATTGAGTACCCTGCAATCTCAATGGAAAGAGAGTGCAGGACATTCTCTTCTACATCTAAATGTGATTTTAAGCTTTGTTTGATGAGCGTCTTTAATTATGGTCTGTGTCGGTGATAATAAGTGTGATGATATGGTGTTTTCCTCAGAGTTACTGGTAAGATGGTGGGCACTGCTAGTCAGGAGAGTGTCCAGGCGGGCACTAAGATACTGGATATTCATCTGAACCCAGAGACTAATATGACTGCACTGTGAGTTGGAGAGAGAAAGAAGGAGTAGGAATAATTATAAGACTGTACATTGAAAAAACTCAATCTGTACCAAAAGCATAATCTTATTTAAGAAAATACACTAATTAAAACATTTTCCCCTAAACAAAAGTATGAATAATATTTGAGTAATGAATAATATGTACCTCAGCACCAGTGCTATTTAGATTTTTTTTCGTTCATTTGTGTCTTTGTGGCCCAGCATCGACTGTGCTGGCATCCTGAAGCTGAGAAACTCGGACATTGAGCTGAGGAAAGGCGAGACCGATGTGGGGAGGAAGAACACTCGGGTGCGCCTGGTGTTCCGTACACACCTTCCCCTTACGCCCCCAGGGGCCCCGACAGGACGGGTACTGGTCCTGCAGGTAGCCTCGCTGCCCATCGAGTGCTGTAAGTTTACCTTTATTACGTTTATGTGCCTTGAACAGGGCACTGCTGCGAAAGAGACGTAGTCTCAGTCAGTCAACCCTGTATAAATAATAAATAATAATAATAAGTACATTCTGTAATGTAAAGGCATTTACATATACAGTACTTGAATTGTAACGCTGATGAATCCTGATGAGGATATTTAAGATTATTAGAACATGTTTAAAATTATTAGGACATTTAGTATTATTGTGCCATATCAGGATTTCCATGGTGTCTTTGGCTTTTTTTTGGTAACTTTCTCTCTTAATGTCTTTGTGTCAGTTTGTATTTATTGACAGTCTCATTCTCTCTCCTCTCTCGCTCTTTCCCTTTCTTGTTCTTTGACAACCCTCTCTGTCTATCTGTTTCCTTCTTTGCCATTTCTTCTTATGCTCTCTCCGTCCCTCTGTCACTCCCTTCTCTCTCTTCCACCCCCCCTTCCCAGCCCAGCGGTCAGCCCAGGAGCTGCCGGTGGTAGAGTCGGTAAATCTAACCTCCGGCTCTGTGGAGGGAGGCGAGGAGCTGCTCCTGGCCGGCACCAACTTTCTGTCCATGTCCAGGGTTTTTTTCATGGAGAGGGGCTCAGGTATAACCTGTGTGTGTGTGTGTGTGTGTGTGTGTGTGTGTGTGTGTGTGTGTGTTTGAAGGTTTGTGTTTGCTTGTCCAATAGTGTATTTTATATGGGTGGAATATCTACTGGCTGGTATATTTAATCTTTTGTGTACAGATGTGTAATTAGTCTTTGTATAAGTATTAAACTAACTAATGTTCTACTTTCATAGATGGCAAGTTGCAGTGGGAGGAGGAGGCTCACGTTGACCGGGACAACAGTAATGAGGTGTTTGTGTGTGTGTGTGTGTGTGTGTGTGTGTGTGTGAGTGTGTGTGTGTGTGTGTGTGTGTGAGTGTGAGTGTGAGTGTGAGTGTGAGTGTGAGTGTGAGTGTGAGTGTGAGTGTGAGTGTGAGTGTGAGTGTGAGTGTGAGTGTGAGTGTGAGTGTGAGTGTGAGTGTGAGTGTGAGTGTGAGTGTGAGTGTGAGTGTGAGTCTGTGTGCGCGCACTGTGATAAAATCAACTGCTCCATTCTGTCTGATGGGAAAAATCCTCCCTCATCCTCACCTAGTGCCTCCTGTGTGTGAGAGTGCCAGCCTACAGTGATCTCTCAATCAGCCGCCCTGTGCCTGTATGTCTGTATGTTTCCAACGGCAAGAGGAAAAGGAGCAGCACTACCTGCTTCAAATACCTGCCAAGTGAGTATGCTTTACCTCATTCATAGTGCACCTTACATAGAGCAGTGCTAACAACTGTCACTTCAAGGGTCCTCTAGAATAGATTTCCAAAACCGTTGACGATGAAAAGGCTGGCCAGCAAACGTCTGCTTCTGTCAGCAGTGCAAAACACCTTTCATATCTCTAGTGGTTTCTTATTTCTAAGTTTTGCATTTATGTCAGTGTGATCAGACACAGAATCCCCTATATATATTTTGAAGTTAAATTACACCAATAGAAAAGATACGCTAATAAATGTTTTTGAAATGAAACATGGTGTCTGTATTATGTTACCAAGTTACCAGAGAACAAAGTTGATTGATCTAAAGCACAAAAAGAAATGAGGACGTGTACACACACACACACACACACACACACACACACACACACACACACACACATATTATTGTTAAACCTCTTGTGTCTTTCTTCTTCCAGTCATGTTTAAAGAGGAGGACCCACTGCTGTCCCGTCCCTCTGCCTTAACTCTGGAGGGGGTGTCACTGTTCCCCATGGGGGGTCTGTCCACGCCGGACAGGGGGTTGCACTTGAGAGCTGACCCTACGCCGGATGACCGAGGGCTGAGCTTCCTGCTGCCACCTTATCCCTCTGCTTACTCACCCCCATACCAAGGCTACCATGAAGAATACTCCTCCAAACCCGAAACGTCCGAGGACTCCAGAGGACCCAAGGGACCCCCGTCAGAGAGTAACCCCAGCTTTGACCGCCTGGAGCTTGGCTTCACTGAGTTGCTGCCCCCCCTCTACCCTAGAGCCCCCCAGCCTCCTTCTTCCCCGTCTCCATGGCTGGACTCCCCCTACCTGTCCTCCTCGCCATCGCCCTCCCACTCCTCGTCTCTCAGCCCGTTTCCCACTGGGAGCCCCAACTCCTCCTCCCCCCTGCCTCCCATCTCCAACTCCCCCTACCCTCAGTGCTACTCCCAGGAGGTGTGCCCCTCTCCGCCCTCCAACCCTGGCCCATATCAAGACTTCTACCACCCTCCGTACTCCAACTATGAGGGCTGGGAGCAGGAGGGCAGGGGCCTGGGGCCGGGCCTTCATGGGGGAGACAGGGAGGCTCAGGAGGGGACGAAGATGCAGGAGGATAGCACCCTGTTTGCCAGCTCCTCTACCATGCATCACATTACACTAGAGGAAGGTGTGTGCTTTGTGTGACAGTTGGATAAAATAGGATTTGATGGCTACACCAGTTAGAAATGACAACACATGCAACTTAATTAAATGCAGTATTATGTTTCTAAGATTTGAGCGTGTGTGTGCGTGCGTGTGCGTGTGCGTGTGTGTGTGTGTGTTTGTGGTGGTTGGTAACACACAGTAAACAATTGATGAATGGATTAATCATTTGGTTGATGGCTGGATGGATGGGCTATCCATCTGACCAAATGACTGACACGGATAGATAAACAAACCAATATATGGATGTCCTCATGGTTGGTCATTTATATTTTTTCTCTGTTCGCCACACAGTGAACGAGTTCATCGGAGAGGACATCAGATCTCTGCAGGCCGGATCACAGATGGACAGCCAACCAAGCTGAGCTCTATTTACATTTGTTATTCCCTTCATTTGATATTAGTATCACACTTTTCCTTCTGCATTTTGTATATGATGCATTGTTCCGTTAAATGCAGTATTGAAATGGAAATATTTGAATACCAGGGCACTGTAGTAATTAAGGGCTTACATAGCTGTTGCAGTTTTATAAAGGAAAATTACAATTTTTTGGTTGTAATGTTTATTTGAATTTTTTACCTGTTTTCAATATAAATTATACAATTAAACAAAATGAAATTCATGGCTGTTTGTTATACTTCACAGAAAGAAGCAGTTCATAAGTATACTATTCTCTGGAACCTGTCTTAGTTGATTTAATGCAGGATTTGGACAACCCCTGGGTCAAATGGTTCCTAGTCCCCCTAGGCTAAGTAGCCTTGTAAAACTGAAATAGTTTCAGGTTTTCTTAAAGTATGTTCTAAGCTACAATATTTCTTATCTAAAGATAGTCAAATTGTTTTCTATCCTTACTATAAGGAAAGTGGGTGAAAAAGTGCAAATAACAGAATTGGTAGATATGATCAATATCTTGGCTCCACGCGATGACTTGTTGAGTTGTTTTGCCAAGATTTAGAAACACACAATTAATTCGGGGTTGTGCTGTACGACCACCTCAAGGCCACTGTTTTGGCTTCTTGGGCGGTACTGCTGCCTGCTGGCTAGAAAAGGAGCACTACATGCCCTTGTTTGGTGTGGCAAGTAGAAACTGCACTTACGTCGATGGAAGTCTTCTGTAGTTTTGGATTCAGATGTGTTCAATAACCCCGCTGTATTGACTCCAGGTTTAAAGGATTATTCATTTCCAACAGCTGTTACTGTGACCAGTAATTGAGAGGCCTCGTGTTGTGTATGTCATTTTCATGAGGATGTACGGTTTGAGATCTCCATAAATGGGCATAAATTAAACCCTATAGAAACAGGTCTAAAGACTGGTGAAGAGCATGTGGGGAGAACGCTAAGGGTTTAATGGTAAGGGCTAAGGGCTGAACCTGGTCTGAGCTTAGTACAACTCAGTAAGAATTCTGACTTCCTGCTCATGATCAATTGGACCAGTGAAAGTTTTTATCAACCCTCACTAATCAAGTGTGTTTGCTGATCTCAGCCCTTTTTTTTCTACACAATTTTATGTGCCCGAGGTGTACAAGTCATTCAACCAAAAGGGTCTGCAGGCTATGGAAATCCCTCATATACACCTTGTATCTCTACGCACCATCTGCTTCCCTTTTCCTTATGTGGCAATCGCTTTTGCAACAATGTGAAGGATTGAGTCATTGAGTCATTTAGGGAAAGGGATCCCAGTTCCTCAAGCACATTTTGTCATTCGCCCAACACACCCTTTATACTGTCTCAACTTGAAATAAGTACATAACCTCCTTGTGTATCATACCCCTGAATAACATCATCGTGTTTTTGTCTTCACAATTTTTTTTGTAACTGTTTAGGATAAAACAGATCAGGATGAGTTGAGCTTCTAGGATTGCCTGGGTATTGGACCTGGAGCAGTTATTTGCTTTAGATATTGTGTGTGTGTGTGTGTGTGTGTGTGTGTGTGTGTGTGTGTGCGCGCGCGCCCGTGTGTGTGTGCGCCCGCGCGCGCCTGTGTATGTTTCTGTGCCTGTTTCATTGTGTCAGTCCGCTAAGAAGCAGCTGACAGTCATTCATCTTCTTGGTACATCCACTAAACACAGGAAACACCGAGCTAGAGCAACGGCGCAAAAGGGCGAAGGGAAATTTGATAACTTGTCCAGCAACATATTGCAAGAGTGTTGTGCTCTATTTGACATTGACATTTTCTGTCCTGTCTACACTAGAGGGAAGCATCATCTCAGATATTCCACCATGAACAATGGACACATTAAAGGGACAGTTCAGAATGTTATATGTAGATATTTTCCTCAGTGTTTCCTGGAGATGTCCCGAGTCCTCCACGTATGTTTCTGAAATTGACTTTAGCTGTTGAATTGCTTTCGATTTTTCTCCCACTTGCATGTAGCTTCTTCCCTAACTGTAACTTTAAGTTGATGCTTGAGCTAAGTATAACCCTTTAACCCTGTCTCGAAGGAATCCACTTGACCATAGACAGCCAAAGAGCTTGACCACATTAGACCACCTGGCAGTGGTTTGTGGAAAAATCCCTTTCCATTGGGGCTCTCCAAATATATAAATAATTTGGTTTGTTTTAAGGCACAGGCATGGTCATAATGATAGATATGACATGTTTTGCCTTGTCTTGTTTTATTTCATCAGATCAACAGGTCTTAAATTGGGCCAGAAAGATCTGGCACACAGTTCTGGTGAATTAAACAACTCGGTAACACATAACGGTTCATACAGGTGTCATGTCCTGTCATGTCAGTGTCATGTCAGTCTTATGCACACCCCTTTAAACAAAGTGTTACCCAACTATAACCTGTATTGGGTACGATCGTCAACCAAAAATGAAAGTAACACTAAATTCTTGAATAAAATTAACGTTTTCTCAGCACAGAATGTTTAAAAATCCAGAATCCCCATTCTAAATTGTTTGGTTACTGTTACCTCAAAGGATGGCAGGATAGCTGTTACCTACATACAAAGAGGATGTTATTCAATTTAATAAACAATGGATTGAACCAAAAGTTATGAAGAATTTCTTGTAGAAAGCATTTTTGATAAACGGAATTACTGAAGAAAATGATTAAACCCAAGGGAAATCTTGCCCATGGTGCTTTGCTACTGATTGTGCAAAGATATACAGCCAGATCTGTGACTTGGTCTCCAAGTCCTCGGACCAGGTTTTTAAATCCATCCATACAGGTGACCCTTAGCAAGTCAATGTAGAAAGAGATTTCTCCAAAGAAATCACCAAACCATCACAGGAAGAATTTTAGCATATGCGTTCAATTATGAGAATGAGAATACATAATTATATCAACTATTTTCATTCAGATATACATTTCCACTGACATTTTGAAGACTGTTACGTATGATATCATTGTTATTTATTTATTTGCTTGTGTGTTGGATATAGCAGAAATATGCTGTATAGATTTACTTGTACAAAATACAGATTAGAGTTGAAATACATAGAAATATAATTATTAACAGACTGCTTGAACGGATGTATGCAGAGCATCAATGTAAACAGATTCCCCCCCTCTGTGCTGTGGCATAACGTCATTATTCCAATTGGCACAATCTAAAACAATGCTCCCCAAAACACATGTACTCAAATCCGGGATAAAGAGGTTCAGAAAATCTAGTCTGAACTCTTTGGGAGTTGTTTCATTGTATGAGCTGTTAGACAATGTTACTTTCATGTGATCCATGTATGCTCTGTCGTAGCCATATTGGGGGTGGCTATCCTTATAGCAATGTTAGCATGCCAAAGAGAAACAACCCTTCCTTGAACTAAACAAACTCCAGGACTTGTCATTATGCCTACATTTAAGAGTTCTTGCCCTCTCCTTTCCAGGCGGTGCTTTTGTTTGCAACCGTAAATGTTGACTCTGCCACCAACCCACTCGTTTTCCCGGTAGCATCGTCCTGACAGAGCCTGGCCACACAGCACCTGTCCCCAGTAGTCACATCTCCCTGGGTGGTCTGAGAGGGGTGGTCCCCAGCTCTGACTGTCACTACTCACTTTATTATGCTCGCCATTTACCAAACACGACCAGAAGACGAGAGGACCAGACGACCACAAGACCAGAGAGAGGACCAGAGAACCACAAGACCAGAAAGTGGACCAGGGGACCAGAGGACCAGAGGACCAGAGGACCAGAGGACCGGAGGACCAGAGGACCAGAGGACCGGAGAGCCACAGGACCAGAGGGTGGACCAGGGGACCAGAGGACCAGGGACCGGAGGACCAGAGGACCAGAGGACCATAGGACCGGAGGACCACAGGACCAGAGGGTGGACCAGGGGTCCAGAGGAGCAGAGGACCGGAGGATCGGAGGACCAGAGGACCAGAGGACCACAAGACCAGAGGGTGGTCCAGAGGACCAGAGGACCGGAGGACCAGAGGACCAGAGGGCCACAGGACCAGAGGGTGTACCGGGGGACCAGAGGACCAGAGGACCAGAGGACCGGAGGATCAGAGGACCACAGGACCAGAAAGTGGACCAGGGGGGACCAGCTTGATTCTTCCCAGTCAAAACCACCAACACCCTCTGAATGGACACTGAACACATGGACTAGCTCAATCCAGCTCAGTTTAAACAGCAGCACTGGTAGTTCTGCACTACCACAACCATAACTTATACATCAACTTATGCTGCTAACCTAACTTATACATACTACAAACAAACTTACAGTAACATATGCTGCTACCCCTAGCAATACATTGTAGACTATACATTTCTGCATATATATATGCATATATATAATTTTATTGGCCATCTTTTAGCTTTAGTATATATGTCTTATCTGTGTTTTGAATGTGCACTTTATATGTTTACCGCAAGAGTGTGGGAAACGTCTTTTCGATTCCTTTGTATGTCTCGACATGTGAAGAAATTGACAATAAAGCTACTTTGAATGGAAGGGTGGAGGGGATAGGGGAAAAAAGTAGATGGAATGAATTACTGACTGACCGTCAAGTCAAAGTCCCTGTGGGCTGTCCTGGGATTCAGTGTGGGCCTGAAGGAATCTTGGGAGGAGGGTAAAACAGTCAGAAAACCACCATTTAGAGATGATAACCAAAGGGAAACACGTATAGTTCAAACTGGAAGAACTCAACCATGGTACTACTACTACCACCATGTGACTCAGAATCTATCCTTGTATTTCCATAATTGTATCAGTGTAGGACTGTGTTTTGACCCAGAGTGAAATAACTGTTCTTGTCTTGGACTCAGGACACTGCAGAAGGTTTACTGTGCTTGCTGTGGAGAAAGATGGATGTAATGCAAACTAAAATGTGTGTGAGAATTAAAATCCTCAATATCACCAATTTTCTGTTCCATTGAATATAGATTCTTATTTCTATTTTATCCTTCTGTTCCTATTCATTTAATATAATACATTTGTTTACACCAATGAAATCAATCGAGCGTCAAACAGGAGGATCTAAAGGTTCTTTACCTGCCTGTGACCCCGTTCCTCCATCTTGACAAAGGGACGTTGCTTTCTATAATAAGTTGTAAAGCAAAGGTCTGTGTTAACATAGGACAGCTCAGGTGGTGTCCTAGCCACTGCAGGATCTTGGGTGCAGCAGTGCTGTCCTGCTGTCCACAGGTTATGGCCACAGGTATCCTCTGTATGTCCTGACAGCTTGGAGAGAGGAATTGGTTCTCTTCAAGGGGACCTGCTGTTTGTGCCACTTTCTAGTAGATGCACTAGGGGAGAGTTGTTAGGATCTCACATGTAAGACAACTGCATTTCTACATTCAACAAAGTGTACTATGAGCACTATGACTACAGGCACTCCTCTCACTGAGTGTGTGTGTGTGTGTGTGTGTGTCACAAAAGTGGACCAAAAACAGTTTGGGCAAGATCTTCATGAGACAGGACACACTTGGCAAACAAATAAATACTTATTTTTCAAGTGGCTTTATTGAAACACTGAATATATTTTCCCATAGCACTGATTTAGTATACATAGTACTGTCATTGTGTACAGCTAAAGCTACAAAATGACATACAACTGACATTACAGAAGAGATTTCTCTCGTTCTACATTGACACATTCATGGTAATGTCAGAGAACATTTTACAGCACAACAACAACAACGGATCGGGTGGTGTTCAATGCTTTTTATGATTGTTGGACCATAATACAGATAACACCATTAATACAACATTTAACAAACAAACAGTAAGTGTGCCTTGAAAAGTGATTGTTTTTTTTTCTCATTTTGTTTCACCTTTCAATATTTTCTTAACATAACAAATGCCATTCTTACAACAAAGTTTCTTCGTCATCCATTATAGCTTGTGCATCTACACATAACACTGTTTTAACATCAACATGCCAAGCAATGTCTCTAAACAATATACACAATTTTTTAACTAATCAAGTCTTGAAACTATTTTCGTAAAAATGAAAACTTCAGTGTTTAGTAAAAAATAAAAGTTAAAAATAAAATACCTGTTTGGAATACATTTTGGGTGTGAAGCTAATACCTTTGTCCATTACTTTAAATAATGTGACATTCATGAATCTTATTAACTTCTGTTATTTTACTTATGTGTTAAGCTTTCTTTAAGGTTGTGATAAAAAAAAGTGGAGACATCCTTTGACACCGAAGGATATAATTGGAAAAATACAGTGAATGAGTCGTTTTTGTTCAGTTTTAGCCCCCTGAAATTAAACACTTTCTCTTAATCTTAATCTCTCTCTCCTTGATCTTTCATACCTCTATTATTTTGCTTATCCACACACTCAAACAGTGACAAATACCAGCCTGGCAGAGTAAATCAAATCAGCCAGGTAGAGCACAAAGTTGACCCCAGAGAGCACTGCCACTGCCATCAATTTGTCCCAGTCGCACAAGCCTGGGCTGCTACCACAAAACGAAGGCCTACTGGGATTGCCGCCATGCTTCCTATCGAACTTGTATATGGGCCAGACAATGACCGCTGAGAGGTACATGGCCACAGCCAATAGGGCGTAAAGGGAGAGGAAACGGGCGAAGGGGAAGGGCAGGCAGCCGGTGCACTCACCCACGCACAGCACGATAATGGCAGCCGACAAGATGAAGCAGATGCAGTAGACGGCCAAGCACCACTTGAGGGCGGCGTGCTGGTCATACGCCACCGGGTCGCTGATGAACACGAAGATGATGCAGCCCACAAAGGTCTCGCACACCTTGAGCAGGCCGGGCGCCGTGGCCATGTACCCGACCACCTCGCCGGGCCGCGCCTTGCTGATGCTCACCTCACTCATGTAGACAATCGTAGCCAGGCAGGAAAAGACTGTCGCCACAATGCGGAAGTCGCGCATCTCACTCTGGGACGTTAGGCCCTTGAGGTAGAACAGCGGGAAGATGATGGAGGCGGACAGGCAGAGCAGTGAGGCGTAGCAGGCGAAGGTGATGGGGAAGTTCTTCCAGGAGACGGGGGCGCGAGCCTGCAGGTTGCACTGCTCAACTAGCAGCACCAGTAGGGTGCCAGCGAAGCTGAAAGCCCAGCAGAAGATACAGAAGTCACCGGTGCCATGGTCCAGGTAGGCGCCATGCACAGCCACAGAGAAGGCCACGCAGGTAAAGATTAGCGCTGCCAGCCGCGTCCACAGCAAGGGGTTTCGATGTACCACCACTATAGGCATGATGGAAGGTGTGTTTGGCTGGACAGGACCGTTGAGTTTTATTGGAATGTTCTGGTTTTGGTTGGCCCTCCTCTAAAATGTTCTTTTAACTCCTTTTTTTGCTGTTAAACATCAGCTGCTACCGCTAACAGACCTGTAAAGAAAGAGAAAAGAGAACAACTTTATTTTAAATTAGTAATACTAGTGTAGTATGAATCTCACGCCTCCAGAATGTGCAATTTTCAAGTTCATTGTCACAACTACTAGATGTGACCACAAAAGTGCACTTTCTCTCCTCAAACTTCATGTTTTTTCAAAGTGAACTGCACTCACTGATATATATATATATGGATATATACGGATACATTTTTATTCAAATTAAATATTGGGTGATTTTAATGCGCTATAAGAAGTTTATTTGTACATTACCAAACTATTCAAAAGACTTTTCAAGTGAGCTGTAGGGTGTAGGCTTACTTTCTGTTGCCCCTTTCATTTGTTGCTTTATTACTGTGTTCAGCTCAGGCCTTTCTCAACATATCAACTTATGACCTCCAAAATGTGAATCACACAGAGATTCTACAGGAACCTCCATCCGACATCACGTCTGTCATCATCTCCATGGCCACTCATCCACTCACAGTTCTGCCATTCAGGAACACTCATGATGAATAAACTACCCACCTCCTCAGTTCCTCTCTGACTTATTCCACAGCTCTCTGCCTCGGCCCCAGGTCGTGGTAAAAGGACAGCGTCTATGAAGTCTGTGTTTCTCAGTTTACATAGAGGCACTAATATAAACGCAGAGAACTCTGTTTATATTTACATCATCTGCCAAGGAAACCATAATGGGCAGGGAGGGGGGAATTTGGGGTAAAGAATAGTAAGAGGCAGAAATAGAATATGAAATATGATGAAAAATAGTAGAAGAAAGAATGGATGAAGAAAAAGCAAAGGAGGAGGAGGGGGGGGGGCACTGCTAATGGTGAAAAATGGGGGAAGTCCTGCGCCTTAACCTCCAAAAGGACACATAGTTTAAACACGATGATGGAGAGACATAGCAGGGCAGTGAGTCACCACCACTCCCACTTCGCTCTATGACTCTCCTTTGCTCCAGCTCTCCCTCTCCCTCCCTCTCCCTCTCTCTTTCCCTCTCTCTGCAACTCTTTTTCTTTCTAGTGAGATTTTCCAACTTAACTGATCTAGTCCAGATGTGCCATGTCTAGCTGTTGCCAAACTGCAAAATGTCTCAAGTGTTCCCACCTCTCTGTCTCCCATCTTTTTCAAAGCTCCTTACTGCTCTCTCACTTTTCCATCTATTTTCTCCACCCACATCACCGCCCTCTCTCTCCAGCCCTATATTCCCACTCTAAAAGAAAATCACCAATTAGATTGAATGTTAACCACTTAAAATCAAGGTTTATGGAAGACCATAATGGAAAAATGTATTTCTTTAGCTGCTTTCATAGAACCATGTCAGGAAAATAGGAAAGAAAAACGTGTTTGACTTAATGCCCATATGGAAAGACAGCACTCATTGGGTGCATGGAAAATACAACGTTATCCCTCACAGGGGGACTTCCTCTCTGAGAGGCACCTAAAATAGCCCGCATGGCCCCGCACAGGAGAGCAAACAGGATGTTACCGAAAGCTGTGTTTTGTGCTCTCACTTTTCACTCATCACCACATACACATGCACAAACATTCTGTGTGTGTCTGTTGCTAACAGGTCATGTGCGTTGGTTGTTTGGTTGTCATGACACAGGCGCGTAACTACATTTTCCTTGTAATCTACTTAGCGGAGCCATGGGCCGAGACACAAGGCAGCCTGTTGGAGCTAACCATCCATCTAACGGTGACGGGAGTGTGAGAGAGTGAGAGAGAAACAGAGAACCATAGACAGAGACAAGCCCAACACAAAAATGTTGTATCTACTATGTACTATTTCTTGCAATTCTAAACCGTTATTTTGTTAAAACACTCTTGGATGTTAGTTGCTCTGTTAATGGATGTGCTGTATCTTAACAACATCTGGTTAAAATCAGCAGAAGGATCTTAATTAATAAAAACTCATGCGATGCTTTAAAATAAACTTATTTCAAGATTCACTGGGAATGTATTTCTAAATCAATAGCTCATGCCCTTCACTTCATATCACACTGCCATACATAGAACCTTTAATGCTTGAGCCAACAGGAGGAATATTTATCAGTTTATATTCTGCAATAACATTGTGTGGTTAGATTTTATTTTTAATATTATAATCCCATCATAAAGTTAGGTAATTCAGGAGCACCCATTTTTCTAGAAACATAACAGTAACTCTAGTGTTTTGTTTATTGACATGTCAGTCAGGTGGGTGTGGCACATTGCTTGAAATAAACTACAATGCTCTCATGCTGGATGACTAATTTGGAAGGATAAACAATGGGAAAAATATCTATTTTCTGAGTAACTAAATATGTTGTTGTGAGCAAGGGGAGCACTCTATATCTGCAAACTATTGCCTACAATTTACAAATGGGATAACATACATACAAGGCAAGGCATGGCTTCGTCTATCCCTGCATCAGTTAAGTATTTTCAACACTGATTGTGTGGACAGAGTAGTATTTTTAGGACATGTATCACAAATACAAGCATGCAAATATCACAGACCCAAACAAGTTGTCAAAGAGAGACACTTTTCTAAAAAAAAGATGATGAGGAAAAATCCTTTTATAAAACATAAAGAGGTAATCTAATCAAAGCTTACCTCGTTCTTACTTCAACTCTTTGTTCCTAAGAGTTCTCCAATGGAATGGTAGTTTAGACGGGTACCTCCTTGTCTTACTTCATAGGAAAAGCCCTCTCCAACCAATCTCCCCGCCCAGCAAGCCAAATTAGGTATCAATGTCTGCACCGTTTTTTCCACATCGTTCTCCTGCTCGTCACTTTATGGACCCAGCCCAAGTTCACTAGAAGAAATTAAGAATTGACTGTAGTAACACGTTGAATTGGTAATTGAGTGTATGTTTGCATATACTACATTTTGCAACGTTTTGGATAGCGTTAGACATTGCATGGTGGCACACATATTTTTGTCCTGACTCATTGGCAGTAGACGATACTGGCTCACTTTTATCGATATTTGGCAGTCATTGTTAGTAGTCTTGAACTGGGTTTGACCTCAAGTTTCTGAACATTCTCGGAATAACCGATTTTCACACTACTTACACATTATTTGTTGTTGTTGCTAAGATACAGCGGTAGTTCCCTTAGGAACCAATACACTATTTACTGTGCTAAAACGATGTGCAATTTCCTGAGAACAAAAAAAGGCAAAGCCAACCGTGCATAACGTGTGCAGTGTTTTGCAGCGGTGTGCAACAGAAGCGCGCGCACACACGAACTCACAAGTTAACACACACACACACACATTCAGGGAAACAGAGAGAAAGCAACCACTATCCAATCACATGCCACACACTTATTATATGTCAGGCCTAACCGTTTATAGTAAAAGACTCTGTGAGCCATGTCTAGTTAATGAAATGGACACCTGATAGGCAGCCCTAAAATAGCCTAAAAACCATGTGTGAAAGTAGAAAGTTTACTGTTTGCGTCTGGATTTTTTTTTGCCAACTAGAAAAAATGGTTTCACCAGGAGCCTAATTGTGAGAATAACAGAATGGCATGTTTTATCCTGTGAGATTTATCTGTCTTCTCAATGCCATTGCTCAACATTCCGTAAAGCATGGACGATGGCGCTACTGACATAATAGAAGAAATGAAATGTGTCAAGTAGCCTAGTGTTTTCTCTCTTTTTTGGCGAGCCTCTTAGAAGCGTTTTCTTTCATACTTCAATTTTCTTTATTTGTGGCCACTGGCCAGAGAATGGAGCTTTTACTAGATCCAATCTAAATTTCATATTGAAATTTGTAAAATGATTGTGAACACTATGGGTTGGACATTAGAAATGTACAGGAAGATCTGCTTTCTGCTTCTTTTTAAAATAAATTCCTAAAACGTTAAGGCTATTAGAATCGTATTAGGCCTACATTACATCCAACAATGTTGGCCTGTTGTATTTTGAGATGCACTCAAAACCCACGCACCATCTCACTGAGCAATCCCTTCGATCCATTACCTCCTGGTGCTACAAAGCAGGTAATATTTTAAATTAATCATAGATAGATTGCTGGTCTTTGCATTGGTTCCTCACCGCTTATTGTAATGAATCCCTGAGTTCCATCTCAAATTATGCAAAGACTTACTGAATCAGATGAGACAAGTAGATAACCACATGGCCTATCAGTTTGGTGAAAATATCCCATTTTATTTTAGAATCAATAATGAATAATGATTAAAAATGAATAACAAAATGAATAACAAATTGCATGCATTATGTTCACCAGTAAAGTGTAAGCTTGCCATACCAGGGACGAGTATAGGATGGAGGGGGGTGTTGGGTGGGCTGAGCCCACCCAAACGTATATCGTGCCCAGCCAATAAAAAAAAATCTGCCACCAATGTCATCACATTATAAAATGTTTTTTGCCAAAATATTTCTGTTACATTGTATGTTTAAATTGTATTCATAATTTTTATTTCAACCACGAATTGGTTGGAGACATCTTCAGAATACTGATTGAATAGGCCTATCAGTAGAGTTAATAGAAAGTTCACTATTTCGGATATTAAACCTTATGTCCATGTCTAAACAGCCAGCCAAACTCCAATCATGAATGATATGAGAGTCGGGATGTAGCCTTCTAGCTCAAAGTTTATTGTAGACTCAAAAGGTGCATGTAACAATGAATTGAGAGTGAAACTGAAAACAAAGAAATAAAGCTGTTAACATGGCAACTTTTCTAGGCAATATAAAGCTTCCACAATGCAAACAATGAAGTAGCCGCTGAGCTGGTGTCAGTCTAAGACTATACAAGAACGCTTATCTTATGCATGTAAATAATTCTAACATTAAACATCTTGCAACTAAAATAATCTGATATAGTGAGTAAAACTAAAATAAGCATAGATCACTCACAAGCAATGGCTTTGATGAGCTAAAACATGAGGATGGAAACAGATGCATGGAAGTGCGACCAACACATTAGTCTAGAAAATCCATAAATTTGGCTTGTTTGCGTTTCCAAGGCATACTCCTCCCACCAAATCCATCCTAAGTCGAGTCTCTGAGCAAAGCAAGAGTAGTATTTGAGCATTTGGGTCTGACTCTGGGATGTGATGTTCAACAGATTTCAAATGGGGGTGGTGGAGTGCCGCTCCTGGTGTTGATATTTCAGACCTGTTGCTGAGCATTTCGTTACACTCTATGAGTAGAGGTAAAGCGAGGCTGACCCCTCCATTGACTGGCTCAATCTGAAATCCCTCTGCCTTTCTTCCTGATGTATCAACTTGGCCAGTGCAGGTCTTTAGGGAGTAGGGGCATAAGGGGCTCTGAAAGTCAAAGAACTCAAAGAAATCTGACCTGGCTGATGAACGGTTACTCTGGTCGTCTTTAATGGCCTTGTCTTGTTGCCCCTTTGGGAGTACATTAACTAGACAGATTTTGGAGCAAGACCTAGCTGTCTGACCTTTGCCACAGATCTCAGTGCAATGAGAGCTGGCCGATTGCTGGGGCAGCTTTCTCCAGCTCAATCATTCTGCTTTGAGGAAGTGTCTACTTCATACTCAGCAGCATTAGAGACGTCTGTTCAGTAAAACTGAAATGAGCATAGATCACTCACAAGCAATGGCTTTGATGAGCTCAAACATGAGGATGGAAACAAATGCAGGATAAATTAAATGCAGTGCATTGGAAGATGTCTCAAAATGGGTGCTATTTCCTATATCCTGAAAAATTAAACTTTGTAATACTGCAGTACCCTAAAATGACCAGTGGCAGCATCAAGAACACAGAGAAAAGATAGAAAAGATGAGTTGTCCCGACTATAGACTTGATCGTTTTTACAGCCTTCTGGGCTGTTTTAGAGTAATCACGTTTTACCATTAAGCTAACAGTTTCCCTTGGAACCATACTGCAGGTATAGTTTAGTGTGAATTACTTCTAACTCAAGAGCCCAAGAAAATCTAATAATTCATGTGAAAGGAAAAAAAGGGAGTTTGCTTTTGATTTGTTCAATAAACAGCTCTTTCCTTTCTTCCCAGAATTGTCAATGTTTGACCGGATGGATATGAGTGTTTGGGTAGGCCTACTTGTTCCATCAGTCTTAACAGAGACATTTGATTCAATCCTCCATATTATGAGTGGTTTACAGATTGTGTGATTTGGTGATACTTTGCATTCAAGGCAAAGTTCAAAGACCGTTGAGTATATGTGTGTATGTGAAGTCTCATCAGCCATCTAAATTTCAGTAGTTCATTTTGTATGTATGTATGTATGTATGTATGCATGTCTGTCTGTGTCTGTCTGTCTGTCTGTCTGTCTGTCTGTCTCTGTCTGTCTGTCTGTCTGTCTGTCTGTCTGTCTGTCTGTCTGTCTGTCTGTCTGTCTGTCTGTCTGTCTGTCTGTCTGTCTGTCTGTCTGTCTGTCTGTATCTATCTGTCTAGATTGTTTAATGTATGTATTCTGCCTTTAACAAGGTACTACTGGAAAATATACCTAGCCTTAGTCGGTTACCTGGTATAAATAAATAATAAATTAACATAGTTTATAACGTTTCTTCATTTAAATAAAATGTAATAAAAAGCTGCATCATTGGGTCAGACGTGACGTGTACGTAAGCGACGGTGTCATGACGTCATTTTCCCGAGACCCACCGTGTATGCTACTGACAAGATGGCGTCAGGGTCCGTTGAAGAGTCCAATGCAAAAGACACAGAATTGGACGATTTGTTGGACAGTAAGGCTTAATACTTGTTCGTGGACTTCTGACTTATAATCCCATCCCAATGCTGGTCATATATCCAATGACCAATTTGTTTTAATTTGATGGTCTCACGCATAGGCTTCATTCACAACAGATAGGAGGTTTGGAATGTGGCTGATCCTGCCTTTCTCTCAGTCATGATACAGGAAGGGTAACGTTGTCTACCTGGGCAGCTTACCCCTCATAATGTTCGAATCGGTTACCTGATACATTTGTCTTGTGGCTGCATGAGAGTGGTCGTTCCATTTCACCGGCTTGATAGACCAAGGCGAAGTATTTTGTCATTGCCCATGAAAAACCTATATTTATAAAATAACTGAAGTCTAATGTAACAACAATAACTTTCTATTTTTAGCACTGAAACGTCTTTGTCTGCATGGACTAACGTTAAGCTAACTGCAATGCACAAAAGGCAATGGGTGGATTGGCACTAGCTCCCAAGTTCTTTTATTAATGATAGTGTCAGATCCTGGATACTTTTCTCAATGCCTTTCCCAAGTTATCTAAATAAAGATATCCTGCTGACCTTTAGGTCCTCGTTCAGCCTTGAACCCTCGAAGTTATCCCCCGTTTCCTCCCTTAACAATGACACCAGCTGTGCTCAAACCTTACGTTGGGATTATCTGTATTGTCCCTGTTCTCAATGGTCATTGTGGAGATTTGGATTGTGCGTAATGCTGCAGCTTTTGTTGACAATAACTCACCCACCGTGTATCCCTACTGGTGTAATGTGGTTGTTTTTGATTGCATCTCTTGTTACATCGTATAGGTGCACTCGATGACTTTGACAAGCCAAATGTGACTCCTGCGGCCCCAGTGGTTGCGGCCTCTTCCTCTTCAGAAAAAAATGGTCCAGATAAGGTTTGTACATGTTAGGGTGACTGTCTATTGCAGGCAATATTGGCAGGCAAAATTTTGCATACATTCATTCTCCATGAGGGCAACCGAGGAGGGGCACAGCGTATGACTGGTGAGGTGATTTCATCTGTGAAAAGACCAAAAGGTTAGATAGCGTCTCTAAATAAAGTGGATGTTTGCTAATGTATTTAGGAATCGTGAAAAAATTACTTTACATGTATAGGTGATTCTGTGAACACATAAAAACGAGGTATTAGTTTTGCGGTATTGTTGCTTCTCCAATTCTAGCTAGCAAAAATGTTTCAGGAAAAAAAATCATTGTACTGTAGCTAGTCTGTCTCTGTGTCTACCCGAAAATATTTGACCTGTAATGTATTTGAAGACCTCAATAAGAGCCAAGCATCGTGTAGAAGAAAAATTATCATTTTAGGTATGGTTTCAACTAAGTATCTGTTATGTTTGTTTGAGTTATTGTAAACACTAAGTTTCAATAAAGTAGTGATGATGTAGTAGTGATGTTCCGGATCCAACAGATCCATCAAATCAATATGGGGGCACGATGCAAAAATATGTGAATAGATCAGTATCGGATATGTCAGTCCTGCTAAAACTAGGATTTATGTTTTACCTCATGATGTGCAGTCAACGGCAGCTTTCATGGCGTGTGCAAACATTTTCCTTACTCTTCATCAGAAAAGCATGTGTTAAAATAATCAGGTTTAGATAAATACAAAAATGTGTAGAAAATTAGTTTGAAGACATGGCAACATGAAAACACATGAACATAATTTACACTACAATGACTGTAAAACACATAGAAAATGATGAACATCTTAGAACTAGTTAGTTAGACTTGGTGAACTTGTTGATAGCCCATTTTGGCACATTCTTCACAACTTAGACCTGATTGTGAAGATAACTTCTCAATAGAGATATTGAGTAGGTTGTGCACAGGTTACATGACTCATTATTGAACTGAGTATCGCAGGCCAGCATATGTGCTGGGGTTGCTCCTTGCTTTAGCATTTGCCTGTAATCTAGCAGTTTGAGTTGGGGATCCTAGCCTGGAATTGTAGCCGCAGCATTAAGGGCAGAGTGCGAGATAAGTCTAAACCCCAACAAAGACATAATTTTACAATCACTTTCAGGAATAAAAAAAAAGCAATCTACAGCCTATGTGTGGGTTCACACTGTCATGTTTTCTTAATTTGCCATAAATACATCTGGATCTAAGCCACAATATGTGGTACAACTCCTTACTCAAGCTTTTTGATTTAAATCAGTCAGCGCAGAATCAGAGAATCTGTCTGTTTATTTTTTTTCGTTATCTCCTTCCCGTTTACTATTGGATGTCTGTTTCTTCAGCCCCCCCTGCTGGAGGATAGCAAGTTCTTTGAGTCATTGTTCGAAGGTGACATGGCCTCTCATGCTAAGGAGGAGTGGGAGAAAGCAATGTCAGAACTGGCTGAGGAAGAACCCGAGCTGCTACAGCACTTTCAGAAGCTGTCCCAGGCTGCAGGAAAAGTGGGTAAGGAATACACTGAGCCTTTTGTTTTTTCTCCTACATTATGTTAGTTTGCTGTTTTATTGCCTGTATTTTCTTGTATTACTTTTAAATACATATTCTGTGCAGGCACAGATGTTGCATCCCAACAAGAATTCACCTCCTGTCTAAAAGAAACCCTTAGTGGATTGGCCAAAAATGCAGATAATCTGCAGGTACGTCAGTTGAAACAATTCGTAGATATGAGCAAATGTTATGAAATATAAATAGTCGAAATGTATGATCCAGTGCAAGTATAGGTTTGATTATTGTACTGATTTGTTTTTCATTTGTTTTGACAGAGCACAGGCTTAGCTGGAGAGGATCTTGTTAAAACTCTTGAAGGCTTGGGATTGGATGAGGGTGGGGAAGGGGGGAAGGAGGACGAAAACATCTTGCCTATTATGCAGTCCATCATGCAGAATCTGCTCTCCAAGGAAGTGCTTTATCCCTCTCTCAAAGAAATCACGGCCAAGGTAGGATTGTGCTTTGTACTCTGCCAATCATTTTTGTGCCAGATTGCGCATGGTAAATTGACCATCGTTCTCCATACAGTACCCAGAGTGGCTGGAGGTGAATAAACCAACCCTCCCCTTAGACCAGTACAAGCGGTACGAGCAGCAGGCTCAGGTGATGGGAGAGATCTGCAAGCAGTTTGAGATGGAGGAAGAAGGCAGCGGGGAGAACACATTTGAGAATATTATGGACCTCATGCAAAAAGTGAGATACCCGGCACCGTTTTGTTGTCCTTTTCTATTCAATAATTTCGGGTTTATTGATTTTCAATAAAAATGGTTGTGGTATTCCTTCCCAGCTACAAGACCTGGGCCAACCACCTAAGGAACTAGCTGGAGAAGCAGTAAGTTTAAAAAAAGATAAAAAATAAAAAAAAAACATTTCATGAGCATACGCGCTTCAGTATTCTTTGGTACAATTTGATAACAATCCCTCCGTCTGTATCTTTTTCGCCCTTAGCCACCTGGCTTCAACTTTGACATGGAATCACTCAATCTCCCTGGAGCCTCTGGGGCAGGTGAGCAATGTTCAATCATGTGATTTATCAGCTGCCCAGGTGATTGGATGGACAGAAGGCGGAGGAGTGTGTCTGTTCCGGGCCAAGGGCGCGGTGGGAGGGACCATCACAGCAGTTGAAGAAATGGAGATCATTGTGGCGGTTCAACAACTCTCCTCCAGAACAATTATCTAGATAAGAGACGGAGTAAACGAAGGCCCAACAAGAGCATTAGGATTCAAACCCTTCTTACTCCAATTCAGCTGGCTCTGATTTTTCAGCAGGGTTTTCAGGTCCTTGTCAGTTTTTGTTTGTAATAATATTCCCTCCACACAAGGATCAACTGATGACTGAGTACTAACGACCCTGTTGTTGGTTGTTGTGCTTTCTACTGTTTAGCTGATCGGTTGCATCAATACAATTGCTCCACAGGTTACAACGGTGCCTTTTTTAAATGGTTAGAAGTAATTCCTGCAAGAATTAAGATTTTTCTGTAAACCTAAACAAGCACTTCAGATATGTCCTTGAGAGAGCAAAGAATTAACAATGTAGGCCTGTATGTCTTAACTAAAATGTTGGTAATTATAGAGGCTTCACCTGAGAATACACGGATGCTATTAAAAGCCCTGGATTTTAGATTCACAAATGCACTACTCTAAAGAATAATAATATAGATAACATTAACACGCAGTGTGTGTGTTTGTTTATAACATGAAAAAGAACTAAAAGAAGACTTGTTTATTGATGCCGTTTTCAAATGTATAGATATGATATCTTTCCGCCTACTGTTTTGACCTATACTTACCCCCTATTTTCCCTCAAAGTAACTTTTGATTTGAAGTGATGAGCATATAAAGGATTTACCCAGAAGCAATTGCTGTGATAATATTTTAGTGGTAGGAAGGTATCTCTATGTATCTGCTCCTCCCTTTGTAATTGACATTATTTTGTTGTGGAGACTTTATTTAATTATGATTGTTGATTTCTGTCCTGTAGTTAGTGTTTAAATAACGAACATAACATAACCAGGTGCTACTTGATATGTTAAAATACCCTACACACAAGGTTTATTCCAGATTAGAATAAAACTATTAATTGGCAATGCAACCAGTGGTGACAGCCACTGTTCTTGAACAGTTATGCAGACTGTACTGTGAGTGTATTGAAAAAGACCCAAACAGGCTTGCAATTATTTCAAATATTAATGTGGGGCTGCAGCTGTTGATGATTATGTAATTAATCACATTTTGGATGTGGCAGTGAAAGGATGGTTAGTTGTTCCAAATATGCTATGCTCTGTCTCAGCAGGTATAATTTGAAATACCACTCTCGAAAATGTTTCTCCTATGATCGATTTTGTAAATAACATTATTGTATAGCCTATGAAAATAAAGTAAATGGTATAGGGATATAAATACTCTGCCTTTTTTGTTTATATCTATAATAGAAGCAGTTTAAAATTCACATGTTGTATTTGAACATTTCTTTGAGTTATGTCCTCAATGACCGGATAATATGACCGGAACTGCACCCTCCTATCTACAGTGTGGTGAGATCCGGTGCTCTCATTTTCGGACCGCAAAATCTGCCCATGTTCTGTCTCAATTTAACACTTGTTCAGACTCCATGTTGGCTTTTTATTAATTTTTTATTTTAGCTGTTGCAACTGCTTGCATTTGCAATCGATGTACTACTATTCTTTGATTTATTTGAAGCACTTAATAGTATTAATAATGAATAATATTAATAAAAGTGTATTAATCATTTTTTATTTATTTGAGTAGGCCTAGATTGTTTGGGGATTTTTTTCTAGCTCTACTTCTACTAACTGTGAGCACTAGACTACCTGTCAACTTTCTGATGTGTTGACTGGTGCAGATTGAGATTGGTTGGTTGGAGGTTGGGGCATTGGTAGGGGGAGGTGTCTACGCTCCAACTCTGAACAGTATTTCCCTGCTAAGCAACGACTTTTTCCTTAGCGTAGGCAGCTTTACTGGTTGCTTGATGTTACCAACGCGTCTCTTTTTTAAACGAGTGAGGTTCCAGAAGACGGTTAACAAGTTGTAAACCGTCTTCTGGAACCTCACCCTTTTCAAAAACCGACTACTGGAGCCAGGTCTGTCACCAACGACAGCTTGTCAGAAGATTCCCATACACACACTGTAGCGTATACTGGCCGCTTGGCACTAGCCACTACAAGGGCTGGGGGGTGGGAGGCAGTGGATCAACCATGATTAGGCAAAGAGTGGGGGTCGAAATGTTTTTAATCTTTAAACGCGCTGTGTCTATAATCAGCACGAGTGATTTCGGCTCGTTAGGGAACATCACCACTGAAGGTTCACTCACTCGCGCTCCTCTGTCGGCCTGCTTTGTGATCGAGTTGGTAGTACATAGGATAGATTCACTCGATCTAATATTTTATTATGATTATTAATACAGAATTTATTGGATGGATTTAGTGACTGACTGAAAGAAATGTGCGTGTGTTTGAGAATTGTTTTGGTGCTTTGATTTCAAGAAATTGTAATGACGCTTGAGATTTCAAAAGCTTTCATTTTTTGCGAGAAAAAAAACAAATATAAAATAGAAACGATTAAACAATATGTAAAATGTATATATATTAAAAAAAACGATATACACAAACTCTATGTTTCCCTACTTCTCCTTGGCTCTCTGTTATGCCAGCAACAGCTCCACACTTTTCCCCTCATGAAGAAATTTTGCCCTTGGGTTTTCTGTCCGTAGAGGTGGAGGCGGTGGCAGCAGGGCAGCCGACTTGCCCTCTTTGTTGGCTGCTGCGGCTCTCCGGGACCCGCTGGCCGGGACCCGCTGGCCGAGCCACTACTGGCGCTGCTGTCATCCTGGTCTGAACCCGGTGTGTAGTCCTTATGGTCCAAATTGGAAGATAAGGACCACTCCGCGTCGCTACTGCCGTAATCCGCATCTACAAGAGAATATGAAATTATCATTTCAATATTCACAGAGGGAGTGAGCCTGTCATTGTCTTCATGTTTATCTTTGAAATGTGAAATGTTTGCAACAAGTATGCCAGCTACTGTACACACCTTGTTTTTTCTGCCTCTTGCTCCGGGTGCCTGCATTTCCTCTGTGATTTGGATTTTGTGCTCCATTCTGCACAGAAATAATGAAACACATGCAAAGTCAAGTTTCCGTTTCAAGTATAGTGAGAAAGTCATATAAGCACTAACCTGAGAAATTGTAAAAAAAAAAAAAAAAAATTTAATAATCTTCACTACAGAAAAGGTGTTGGGTCTTGGTGTTGCTGCAGCTCTGTAACAGTCAAACAGTCCAAGATCAGGCTGCTTATTTCTACCTGTCATGTCACAAAAATTACAATAAGTGAAAAGTTTTTTTTTGCTCCACAGTAAAATTCTGAAATGTTACTTACGCCCCTTTTGCCCCAAGCCCTTGAAAATGAGGGTGCCTGTCGATTCAGAAGGTCCCTGGTTCGAACCCCACCAGGTGCAGGTCGGAGTGGGTTGTGCATTGCGCGATACATTGTTAGCTTACTCAGTCAACGTTTTAAACTCGTGCATGTTTCCGCACGTGAATGACTTCATGCACGTTCTCGACAACATAGCTGCAGTAAATGTGCAACAATCACCTGTGCAGTAACACATTTCTAGGGCGCCAGATTTCAACGGCTAGGTATGTCATTCCCGAGGTAGAGTATGTTGACGGGGCTTGCCGGCTGCCGCAGGTGTGTACAATTCACAGTTACTGGCCGACAATAACAAGGCCTCTATACTATTAACCTCAACCATGCCCAAAGACTAAAACTATCTGAAGTTATATTTTCATGTCTTAATTGAACATCTGTTGGCGCAAAGGGTTGATGTGGTGGGTTCCAGAAACTGTTTAACAGTAGGCCTAATAATGATTTAGATGTATTTCGTTTGATTATTGTAGATTTTTTTTTTTTTTTATCACCTGAGCTCTATTTGTCAAATTTCGGACGTTTTGAGACATATGTTGGGGAGAGAGGTCAACTCGATTGGTCGGGGAGGGATTACTTCTAAAGATCTCGTTTTTCCAAATATTACTGACAGACATGTGCAATTTGGTATTTTGATGGAGGATAAAGAGACAGCGTTTCTATGTAACAATTAAATTATTTTGGCAAAATATATCCACAAATGTAGATTTTTTTAAACTACACCCTTGCTGTTTTCCTGCGTTATAACTTATAAAGAAAAAATAAAACTTTATATGTATAACCTTAAGTTACTGTAATGTGACCCTGATGTATTTGTATTTGTTTTAGTAGGCCTATTATTATTTTATTTTTAGCACTTAGAAAATTGCTTTTTGAGTTTGGATACTCTTGTAGGATTATGATTGCCTTTTTTTTATTGTCAGTACAAATAAATAAATAAATAAAAATTATGGCTTATCATTCTTATCTGTTAAGGTAAGACAATAACATCTATAAAATTAAAGGCTGACCATATTTATTATTATTATTGATTTGAGGTACGGCGGGACTTTAAATCATAACAACCTAAACCTCAAATAAGCTATTATAGGACATTGCTGTTTCAACATCATCTCAAGGTTTTTCTATTGACTCTTGTCTGTCCCTTAACATGAAATTGGTCTTTGAAGTTTCAGTTTTATCTTCACAGAGGACATGAAAGACCAACGCTGGCCCAGTCTGTCTTGTAAGTGTTACCAAAACACCCACAATAACTATATCCTATTCCTTCTATACAAAGGGCTTGGATTGACTCAGTTGATTCAGTTGATCCTTTCTCTGTGTGACTATGTGTGTGTCTGTGTGTGTTCCTCAGGCTTCCGCAAACACAAAGGAATGAAAGGCGTGGGGGAAGGGGACCCTTACGACACTTCCGTGTAGGGCGTCTCTCTGCTGTGGGGGTTGATCGCTGAGGACACAGCCAATCCTGCCTCACAAAGATGAGTCCTCACTGCATTTTACCCAGGGTTCTCTTCTTCAGCCCCCCTAGAAGATCACACAAGCAACATTTTAATGTTTTAAACATGATCTTCTGTTGGAATGTGGATTTTTCAGGGAGGTGAGTGATAGATTTCCCAGAAATGCCTGGATTGTCCTATAAATACTGAGGCGTGAAAGAAAAAGTCAGCGTCCAGGTGCCCTATTTAGTCTGCTCTGTTTCTAAGAGTACATGTATTCGCTTCGGCAATACATATACTAAAATTGGAACGATACAGAGAAGATTAGCATGGCCCCTGCGCAAGGATGACACGCAAATTCGTGAAGCGTTCCTCATTTTGGCCGTTTTATAAAGCTTCTTGTGAAACCTCCATAGACTTCCATTAATTTTTGTGTTTTGGGGGAAATAGCGCCCCCCATGGCACTGTGGATTCCCGCGGTATTAAACCACTATGACATTATCATTTGGCAGCAAGGTGTTTTTTACTGGTTAGGGCCTACTTAACGCCATTTTAGCGTTGTGTGTGATTTAAAACAGTTGCCAAACAGTTTGATAATTCTGCACTCCCAAAACAATAAGATATTCTGACATTCTGACCTAACATCGAAAACTCATTTTCCATTCGTGGTCTTATGCGGCCACCCAGGTGGCGAGAATTGTAGCAACACTCCCATTACTTTACTTACCTCTTACCGCCCCCAGATGGCAGCATAAGACCACCAATCTTCTCAATGTTCAAGTAGCCCAGTTTTCGATCGTTTTGTTTTTTCCTCGTTGTGTTGTCTGTTTTTCATCAAATATTCAAATGGTTCACAGCACTAGCAGCCAAGAAAAGTTCGATAGGTTGTGCGAGAATATGGGGTGCGAGAATGCAGTGGTTAGAGTGGTTATGGAGCACTCTGATTAGCACATTGAGTCTTGATTCCTTGCGCTCATCTGTGATCGAGTAGGTAATACATGGAATCAAGGGTGAGTTCGACATCGGAGCGACACATTTGGAAAGATGGATTGTTTTGTGCGCTCGCAAACACGTGCTTGTCGTTATTATCGATATGCTGACATTATCACGTTAAAAGTGCAAGCAATATAGGCGAACGTACAGCTGATAATGCAACACAAGAAACGTATTGGCTGACTATAATGGCTATATTGACCAACCGTATTTGTTTCATTGACCATGGAGCAGGGACCAAGCTGAATAGCCAGTGTAGAGCGCAATGTTACAGCCATGACAGCACCCGTTTACTTACTGTTATAAGCAGGTTAATTACTGTGTAATTAGGAACCAGGGTTGCTCTAAGCATGTACCTAAACAGACATGTTGGTTAGGGGCGGCACTCAGTAACCACTTCTCCCTGTTTGCTGGTGGGATAGGAGAGCAGGAAGGTTTGTTTGGAGGTGTTGAGTAGAAGTTTGCTGCATTAATTGTGCATTTATTCTCTTGAAATCCTAACTTTGCGTTTAGATGTTTTTGTAGCAATTGCAGGTGTTGCTTTTTTGGGCTTGTATTAGTAGCAGTTTCCCTGTGCTTAGGGAAGTTACAGGTAGAGGGTTTCTGACAGGTTCAATGGGCTGAATCTTGTTTTGAGGATCCTATTTTGTGCTACTGTACTTTAGTGGTTTAGTGTGTATTACTAAACAAGTAATCTTGAGAGCTCATCGAGTTGAGTTTTGCTGCTAAGGCAGGTTGTATGCCACTTGAGAAAGGATGTTGGCTGTTTAGTGTCCGGTGTGTGTAGCCTTAAGTGATTAATGGTTATTTGTGTGTGGCTTAACTGCATTGCAGCTTGGACACTACGTTGTCTTGTGTGTAGTCTGGTTTAGTATTTCTTGTTTGTTGCAAGTTACGTTGTATAGATGGCAGCAGTAGAGGATTTTACTGATTGTCCTTCTTAGGAGGCTCAGTACCAGCCTATCCATACCGGGGTCACCACCCTCGGAGACGACGCGGGCTCCAGCCTCGGCCTCCAGCCTCAGCCTCCACCTCCTCCGGCTTCTTGACCCTGACGGCTGGGGTCTGGCTGGACCCCGGGGCTCTGCTGCCAGCAGCAAGCTTCAGAGCCTCAGGTGAAGCCCTGAGCACTAGCAGCCCCTTCTCCATGACAAAAATGGGATTCTCCATCTACATAGAGCAAAGACAAATATATATATATATATATATATATATATACATATATATATATATATATATATATATATATATATATATATATATATATATATGTATATATATATATATATATATATATATATATATATATATGGGTGTGTGTGTGAAGATACACATAAACATAATGATAACTTAATAGCCGTTAGAGCACAATGTTAGTCATGAAAGCACACATTTACTTACTGTTATAAGCAGGTTTTCGTGTTTTATTGAGTTCCTATAGCTAAAGAGGTCTAAATTAGAGTGCCTGTCTTGTGTTCAGAAGATCCCTGATTCGAGCCTCACCAGGAACTGGTCATAGTGTGCATTGATATGTGTTTGTAATACAAATCACCTTCCTCAGGTCAAGAATCATTGTCATCTCATTGTTGAACAGATATATCTTTCAGCAGTCTGTAATTGTGGCAGTGAAGTAATCAGTCACTTGTCAAAGACCTGAATCAAAAGATGATGACTCACTTGTCAAAGACCTGAATTAGTCCTGCCATAATCCTATTTATGTAGAAGTATATGAATTAAGCCTATCAGGACACAGTTGAATTGTAATTGTAAATGAATCATGTCTTAACTTGTACACAATTGGGCTAATGCATGTACATCAGTTAAGTAATGAGCAATGTTATATGTGACGTGCCTTATACATGTATCTTTTACTATGTAGGAATGTTAGTATAGCTCAAGTCATTCTGAATTGTGCACAATTGTATAAAGGATACTGAACAAATAAATGTCATTCATGATCACAATGGTGGTTTATTACAAGATTGCATACTTCATACTGTTAAGTATAAGTCATACCATTACTTATTTACCCTCAGATGTACGTAAACTTCATTCGAGTGATCATTTTCAATAATTTTTCCTTAGTATTGGAGCACAAATGAATACATTCATGCAGGCAATCTTTTTATATTAGCAGTTAAGAATACCATACTGTTATAAACAAATGATAAACCCGCCATAAATAGATGAATGAATTAACAAACACCAGGATAACATTAGGAACACATTTCCATTACTTATTTACCCTCAGATGTACTTAAACTTCATTCAAGTGATCCTTTTCAATCATTTGACTGTTTAGTGTTGGAGCAGGAATGAATACATTTAAGCAGACAATCTTTTTATAATAGCAGTTAAGAATACCATACTGTCATAAACAAATGATAAACGCTCCATAAATAGATGAATGAATGAATTAACCCTATGATCAGTGATCAGGACAAAGTTTAATTGTAATTGTGCATGCATCATGTCTAAACTTGTACACAATTGGGGTAATGCATGTACATCAGTTAAGTAATGAGCAATATTGTATATGCTGTGCCTTCTACATTTGATCTGTTACTATGTAGGAATGTTAGTATAGCTCAAGTCATTCTGAATGGAGCTGAAGGTCGAGGTGATCCTGGCCTTTACCTCAGCACTGCAGGCATAGTAAGCGGTGGTGGAAACGGCCTGCCCTCAACGCCCCCGAGGTTGTAGGTTTAGGCTGTTTGCAGTCTACCCCACACCTGCAGGTGTTCGTTGAAGCTATCCCGGGAGTTCTTGGGAAGCTGACTCGGGAGCCGATCAGCGTGACCGGTAGACATCAGTTAAATTCTGTTGCCTCATCTAGCTTTAGATGCTCCATCAGCACTCTGTATTTGTAATGCTCAGTCGGCTCGTCATGAGAATTCAGTAAGTAGTTCAAAGCCATTTTGACATCTGTAAACTCTCTCTTGCTATCGTTTACCAGGTTAGGTAGAGTGGGGACAGGAACTGGTTGCCGTCGAGGTGGTTCATAGTGAGCTGCAGGTGTCTGAAACATTCTGGGAGTGGGCTGGAAGGCTGGCTGGACAAGAGGAGCCGGTGGTGGCTGGTAGACTGGCAACGTCTGAGCGGGGGGGTCCGCAACTGATAATTGGGAAGTGTAAGACTCCAGTGTGTAACGTCCCTGCTGGACGGGTGCCCCTTGGGTGTCCGGATAGGTTGGTAGAGCCGCTGATGCCGGTGCAATCTGATACATGTGTTGTACGGGCACGACAGGGGGTTGATACTGTGGCTGTGGGTCACCAGAGCATGTTGATATGGATGCTGTCCTGCCGTTGCCAGAGGTTGTAACAGGTGCTGTGGGGGTACAGTAGAGCTGTATTGATTTGACTGTAGTGCAGTACAGTAGGGGTAGACTCTTGTGTCCTCGTTGTGTTTGTATATGTTTGCGCTTGTATGCTGTCTGCCTCCCTGTGTTCCTGGTCTCTGTGAATAAACGCTTTTTTGCTTCTGCAACCTGCGTTTGGGTTCGTCCTTCATACCAGACCCTGACAGAATGAAGACACCAGCAATGGACCCAGCAGGAACAACCCCTAGGCCTCCACTCTCTGGGTTTCAGGAGGATCTGGGGGGTTATGCCCGGAATCCAGAGGACTAGCAGGAGTTTGTGCGGCAGTGCCTCCGGGAGTTCCAACACCGCCTGGCCGCCTACAGGATGGAAGGCCTCAAAATCTTGTACGTCCTGGAGCGGCTGAGCGGCGTGGCGCGAGAATGGGGCCTATACAACTCGGGTGCTCAGACTCCCACATGTGCAAACGTCCCGTGGTTCCTCCAGGCGCTGAGCAGCCGTTTTGACCCTTCGGCCTCCCCTACGGCCCCAGGGTAAATTCTAGTGCCCGCTGGTGACCCCACAGAGGCCCCTCTCCAGGCTGCCCCAGCCGCTCCCGAGGCCCCTCTCCAGGCTGCCCCGGTTCCGGAGTCGGCTCTGCAGGCCGCCCCGGTTCAAACTTGACTGATTAGATTGAAGGTTATATCTGGATTCTAAATGTACCCTTTTCACAGTTTAGCGGAGAGGGGGAAAACACTTTGGGTCACGTTTCAAACATCAATGTCTTAATAAATTCCCTAATTTGAGAAGTTAACAATACATTCATTATGAGTAGGCCACTGTGCACCAGACAATTACAAACGAGAGAAATCAAGAAGTATGTGTTGACATAATGTATTCAATTAATACAATCTTCTTCGGTATTAAAAAGTTGATGTTGATTGCATTATGGTGAGATTATAAAGGAATACATTATTGACCCAGATATCCGTTATTATTTCCAATAAAACAATTTTAATAGGTCTTTATGAAAACACAAAATGATAAGTGGATGAAGGTAGTAGTCCTTCACCAGACTGCAGTAAAATCTCAGAGAAAGGACTGCAGCCCTGTTTCACAACCAGGATGAAAAACCTAAAAAAAGAAACATGAAAGAAGTTCCAGTGTTACAAAAGCTGTACATTAACGCGTGACTTGCCTTACTGTCTCCTTTCCTATCTAAAATCTCTCTTAAAACGATTATGCCAGTTAAATAAAGCAAATAATGTGAACCTGAGGGCAGTGTCATAGAGAAGGTGAAACCTACTCCTAATCAGCGTCATCCACTCACTTGTACAGTTCGTTGTCGTCATCGTCTATGGATTCAATTCACATTTTCCTCCTCAGGCATGTATTGACGCTGGAATTCCCGCAAGTTCTCTTCGGACTCATCCCACTTGGACATTGCTCTCTCATATGATCGAAGATTTTTTCTCTTCATTTTATCTTTTTTAGCTTGTATCTTCAATGCCTTCTCTGCCAATTGTTCCTCTTGCAGCTTTTTCAAGGCTGCCTCTGTCCATTCTAAACCCATCTGTCGATACTTTTTTTCCTTTTCCAGTTCTTCAAGTTGTAAACCGTTTTTTAGCTTGCATCTTCAATGCCTTCTCTGCCATTTGTTCCTCTTGCAGCTTTTTCAAGGCTGCCTCCGTCCATTCTAAACCCATCTGTCTAAACTTTTTTTTCTTTTCCAGTTCTTCAAGTTGTAACCTATTTTTAGCTTGCATCTTCAATTCCTTCTCGGCCTTTTTATCCTCTTGCAGCTTTTTCAAGGCTGCCTCCATCCATTGTAAACCCATCTGTCTATACTTTTTTTTCTTTTCCAGTTCTTCAAGTTTTAACCTGTCTTTCTCTGTTTTCTTTTCCTGTTTTTTATCAGCGCGTTTTTTGGAGGAAGGAGTCCTTTTTAGTTTGGAGAGTGCTAAAAAGGCCACCCTTAGACTTGGTTTTACGTTCTGCCCCAGGGTTGGGCAGGTCCTCAGTAGGTGTTGCTATGAAGCCCCAGTTCATGAGCAAATCTTCGTTTTCAGCCATATTAATTCCCAAAATATTCTCTAAAAACCCTCAGTGGATCATCACATGACATAGTGTTAGTATCAGTTTTCACATTTGGAACATTTGTTTCCTCCTGCTTCTTCGCTGCCGATGTGATGCTCTTCTCATCTGTTTTTCCTTGAGACTCGACAGGCTTTTGATCACTCATTTTTTTCTCTGTTCTGCTGATCTCCCCGCTTGACAGTCGGTTCGGCCTAGAACCTCCAACTAAGCGATTATCTACCTGATTTGGTTTGCTCTCTTGTGTCTGCTGCGCGGGAGGTTCCTCCTCCTCTGTAGTGTCGGACCACTCAGATTCAGAATCTTTGGCTTTTAAGGCTTTTAAGGCTTTTTTCATTTTTTGGCGTATTAAACTCCATATCAATCGGTGGTTCTATTTCAATGGCGTTTACGTGATCCATACTTACTTCAGTCTTTAAACGACTGACTTTAGTGTCTAATAGGCCTTTTCCTGACTTTTTTGGTTCTAAATGTTTGCCAGAGGTCATTTTCTTTGAATTGTCTTCCGAGTTATTTGGAAAGCTTGCATGGTGTAAACCTGGCTGAGTATTTTGAAAGCTTGTGATTAGTGGATCTGGTTGAAACTTTTTGAAACTTGTCTGAAGCGGATTTGCTAGGCATTTCTCGGTCGGTTCTTCCTCCTCTGTACTGTCGGACCACTCAGATTTAGATTCTTTGGCTTTTAATGCTTTTAAGGCTTCTTTCATTTTTTGACGTATTAACTCCATATCAATCGGTGGTTCTTTTTCAATGCCATTTATGTGATCTATACTTATTTCAGTCTTCAAACGACTCATTTTAGTATCTAACAGGCCTTTTCCTGACTTTTTTGGTTCTAAATGTTTGCCAGAGGTCATTTTCTTTGAATTGTCTTCCGAGTTATTTGGAAAGCTTGCATGCTGTAAACCTGGCTGAGTATTTTGAAAGCTTGTGATTGGTGGATCTGGTTGACACTTTTTGAAACTTGTCTGAAGCGGATTTGCTAGGCATTTCTCGGTCGGTTCTTCCTCCTCTGTACTGTCGGACCACTCAGATTTAGATTCTTCCGCTTTTAATTGTTTCTGTTTCAATGCTCGTTTTTTACCAGCAAGTATATTCACTTTCTGGTTGCCTTTCTCTGCCCGTCGTATGACCTCTTGCTGCTTGCCCTTGAGGTTGACCGCAGGGTTGCAGTCGCTTTCATCAGATTCAGACCAGTCAGTGGTGTTCTTAATCTGGACTCCCATAACTGAGGCTTTAGAAATGTGGGGTTTGGTTTCCAGCACGTTCAGTTGTTCAGGCAGCAAATCAACTTCTTTATCGCCAGGCAGTTCAATCTTCTTGTTTTGTCCCCTCTTATCGCCAGAGAGATGGTTATTTTGTGCGATGTTTTTAACAACAGACTGATTTCTATCCTGTGTGTCTTCAACATCCGTGTCTGACCAACTATCAATGGCTTGAGCATCCATCTTTCCACTAGCCTTCAGTTTGTCTTGATAGAGTTTGAAGACTTTCTGGTTGGCATTCTCTGCCCCTCGTATGACCTCTTGCTGCTTGTCCTTGAGGGTGACCGCAGGCTTACAGTCGCTTTCATCTGAATCAGACCAGTCAGTGGTGTCCTTAATCTGGACTTTACTTTCTGATGCTTTGGAGTTTTTTGGTTCTGTTTCCAGCATGTTCAGTTGTTCAGGCAGCAAATCAACTTCTTTATTGCCAGGCAGTTCAATCTTCTTGTTTTGTCCCCTCTTATCGCCAGAAAGATGGTTCTTTTGTGCAATGTTTTTAACAACAGACTGATTTTTATCCTGTGTGTCTTCAACATCCGTGTCTGACCAACTATCAATGGCTTGAGCATCCATCTTTCCACTAGCCTTCAGTTTGTCTTGATAGAGTTTGAAGACTTTCTGGTTGGCATTCTCTGCCCCTCGCATGATCTCTTGCTGCTTGTCCTTGAGTGTGACTGGAGGGTTACAGATGCTTTCATCAGAATCAGACCAGTCAGTGGTGTTCTTAATCTGGACTTTACTTTCTGAGGCTTTGGAGTGTTTTGGTTCTGTTTCCAGCATGTTCTGTTCCTCAAGCAGCAAATCCACCTCTTTATCCCTAGACGGTGCCAATGTTTTGTTTTGTCCCTTCTTATTGCCAGAAAGATGGGCCTTTTGAGAGACGTTTTTAACAACAGACTGATTTTTATCCTGTGTGTCTTCAACATCCGTGTCTGACCAACTATCAGTGGCTTGAGCATCCATCTTTCCACTAGCCTTCAGTTTGTCTTGATAGAGTTCCAAGACTTTCTGGTTAGCTTTCTCTGCCCCTCGCATGACCTCTTGCTGCTTGTCCTTGAGGGTGACCGCAGGCTTGCAGTCGCTTTCATCAGAATCAGACCAGTCAGTGGTGTTCTTAATCTGGACTTTACTTTCTGAGGCTTTGGAGTTTTTTGGTTCTGTTTCCAGCATGTTCAGTTCCTCAAGCAGCAAATCCACTTCTTTATCGCCAGGCAGTGCAATCTTCTTGTTTTGTCCCCTCTTATCGGCAGAAAGATGGGCCTTTTGTGCGATGTTTTTAACAACAGACTGATTTTTATCCTGTGTGTCTTCAACATCCGTGTCTGACCAACTATCAATGGCTTGAGCATCCATCTTTCCACTAGCCTTCAGTTTATTTGATAGCGTTTGAAGACTTTCTGGTTGGCAGTCTCTGCACCTCGTATGACCTCTTGCTGCTTGTCCTTGAGGGTGACCGCAGGCTTACAGTCGCTTTCATCAGATTCAGACCAGTCAGTGGTGGTCTTATTCTGGACTCCAATACCTGAGGCTTTAGAAATTTGGGGTTCTGTTTCCAGCATGTTCCGTTGCTCAGGCAGCAAATCCACTTCTTTATCCCCAGACGGTGCAATCTTCTTGTTTTGTCCCCTCTTATCGCCAGAAAGATGGGCCTTTAGTGCGAGGTTTTTAACAACAGACTGATTTTTATCCTGTGTGTCTTCAACATCCGTGTCTGACCAACTATCAATGGCTTGAGCATCTATCTTTCCACTAGCCTTCAGTTTGTCTTGATAGAGTTTGAAGACTTTCTGGTTGGCTTTCTCTGCCCCTCGTATGACCTCTTGCTGCTTGTCCTTGAGGGTGACCGCAGGCTTACAGTAGCTTTCATCAGATTCAGACCAGTCAGTGGTGGTCTTATTCTGGACTCCAATACCTGAGGCTTTAGAAATTTGGGGTTCTGTTTCCAGCATGTTCCGTTGCTCAGGCAGCAAATCCACTTCTTTATCCCCAGACGGTGCAATCTTCTTGTTTCCCCCCCTCTTATCGCCAGAAAGATGGGCCTTTTGTGTGATGTTTTTAACAACAGACTGATTTCTATCCTGTGTGTCTTCAACATCCATGTCTGACCAACTATCAATGGCTTGAGCATCCATCTTTCCACTAGCCTTCAGTTTGTCTTGATAGAGTTTGAAGACTTTCTGGTTGGCATTCTTTGCCCCTCGCATGATCTCTCGCTGCTTGTCCTTGAGGGTGACTGGAGGGTTACAGATACTTTCATCAGAATCAGACCAGTCAGTGGTGTTCTTAATCTGGACTTTACGTTCTGAGGCTTTGGAGTGTTTTGGTTCTGTTTCCAGTATGTTCTGTTCCTCAAGCAGCAAATCCACCTCTTTATCCCTAGACGGTGCCAATGTTTTGTTTTGTCCCTTCTTATTGCCAGAAAGATGGGCCTTTTGAGAGACGTTTTTAACAACAGACTGATTTTTATCCTGTGTGTCTTCAACATCCGTGTCTGACCAACTATCAGTGGCTTGAGCATCCATCTTTCCACTAGCCTTCAGTTTGTCTTGATAGAGTTCCAAGACTTTCTGGTTAGCTTTCTCTGCCCCTCGCATGACCTCTTGCTGCTTGTCCTTGAGGGTGACCGCAGGCTTGCAGTCGCTTTCATCAGAATCAGACCAGTCAGTGGTGTTCTTAATCTGGACTTTACTTTCTGAGGCTTTGGAGTTTTTTGGTTCTGTTTCCAGCATGTTCAGTTCCTCAAGCAGCAAATCCACTTCTTTATCGCCAGGCAGTGCAATCTTCTTGTTTTGTCCCCTCTTATCGGCAGAAAGATAGGCCTTTTGTGCGATGTTTTTAACAACAGACTGATTTTTATCCTGTGTGTCTTCAACATCCGTGTCTGACCAACTATCAATGGCTTGAGCATCCATCTTTCCACTAGCCTTCAGTTTATTTTGATAGCGTTTGAAGACTTTCTGGTTGGCAGTCTCTGCCCCTCGTATGACCTCTTGCTGCTTGTCCTTGAGGGTGACCGCAGGCTTACAGTCGCTTTCATCAGATTCAGACCAGTCAGTGGTGGTCTTATTCTGGACTCCAATACCTGAGGCTTTAGAAATTTGGGGTTCTGTTTCCAGCATGTTCCGTTGCTCAGGCAGCAAATCCACTTCTTTATCCCCAGACGGTGCAATCTTCTTGTTTTGTCCCCTCTTATCGCCAGAAAGATGGGCCTTTAGTGCGAGGTTTTTAACAACAGACTGATTTTTATCCTGTGTGTCTTCAACATCCGTGTCTGACCAACTATCAATGGCTTGAGCATCTATCTTT
The DNA here is from genome assembly GCA_017639675.1 of Aplochiton taeniatus. Lineage (NCBI taxonomy): Eukaryota > Metazoa > Chordata > Actinopteri > Galaxiiformes > Galaxiidae > Aplochiton > Aplochiton taeniatus. The sequence goes on from CM030189.1 coordinate 10,339,025, forward strand.
CCACTAGCCTTCAGTTTGTCTTGATAGAGTTTGAAGACTTTCTGGTTGGCTTTCTCTGCCCCTCGTATGACCTCTTGCTGCTTGTCCTTGAGGGTGACCGCAGGCTTACAGTCGCTTTCATCAGATTCAGACCAGTCAGTGGTGGTCTTATTCTGGACTCCAATACCTGAGGCTTTAGAAATTTGGGGTTCTGTTTCCAGCATGTTCCGTTGCTCAGGCAGCAAATCCACTTCTTTATCCCCAGACGGTGCAATCTTCTTGTTTCCCCCCCTCTTATCGCCAGAAAGATGGGCCTTTTGTGTGATGTTTTTAACAACAGACTGATTTCTATCCTGTGTGTCTTCAACATCCATGTCTGACCAACTATCAATGGCTTGAGCATCCATCTTTCCACTAGCCTTCAGTTTGTCTTGATAGAGTTTGAAGACTTTCTGGTTGGCATTCTTTGCCCCTCGCATGATCTCTCGCTGCTTGTCCTTGAGGGTGACTGGAGGGTTACAGATACTTTCATCAGAATCAGACCAGTCAGTGGTGTTCTTAATCTGGACTTTACGTTCTGAGGCTTTGGAGTGTTTTGGTTCTGTTTCCAGTATGTTCTGTTCCTCAAGCAGCAAATCCACCTCTTTATCCCTAGACGGTGCCAATGTTTTGTTTTGTCCCTTTTTATTGCCAGAAAGATGGGCCTTTTGAGAGATTTTTTTAACAACAGACTGATGTTTATCCTGTGTATCTTCAACATCCGTGTCTGACCAACTATCAGTGGCTTGAGCATCCATCTTTCCACTAGCCTTCAGTTTGTCTTGATAGAGTTTGAAGACTTTCTGGTTGGCTTTCTCTGCTCGTCGTATGACCTCTTGCTGCTTCTCCTTGAGTGTGACCGCAGGCTTACAGTCGCTTTCATTAGATTCAGACCAGTCAGTGCTGTTCTTAATCTGGACTCCAACACTTGAAGCTTTTGAAATTTGGGGTTTGGTTTCCAGCACGTTCAGTGGTTCAAGCAGCAAATCCACCTCTTTATCACCAGGCACTGCAATTTTATTTTTTGGTCTCGTCTTATTGCCAGAAAGATGGGCCTTTTGTGTGATGTTGTCATCAACAGACAGATTTTTTTCCTGTGTGTCTTCAACATCCGTGTCTGACCAACTATCAATGGCTTGAGCATCCATCTTTCCTCTAGCCTTCAGTTTGTCTTGATAGAGTTTGAAGACTTTCTGGTTGGCTTTCTCTGCCCCTCGTATGACCTCTTGCTGCTTGTCCTTGAGGATGACTGCAGGCTTACAGTCGCTTTCATCAGAATCAGACCAGTCAGTGCTGTTCTCAGGCTGAACTCTACTTTCTGTGGCTTCTGAGTTTTTAGGGTCTGGTTCAATTATGTTCAGTTCTTCAGGCAGCAAATCCACTTCTTTATTGCCAGACGGTGCAGTATTATTGTTCATTGTGTTATTCTTGCAAGACAGTTTAGGTATTTTATTCACCTTCACAACTGGCATTTCAAGAGTGGCAGACATTTTCCGGTCACAATCTTCCAGGGCGTCGACTACCACCAGAACTTCCGGCTTAATCGTCTCTGTTGTCTGAAAGTTATCAGATTCAGTACCCTCTTTTGTTTTGTTCTGAAACTCTTTGTCCACCAAGACCACCACATCTCCATGTGTTGCCTTCCCGCTCTTAGTTTCAAAATCTGGCGCATTATTTGCAGGTTTCTCTATCATCCCAACTTTAACGGCCCACTTTGCCTTTGGTTCATTGCCCAGTTTATCTTTCTTTTCTGTTTGAGCGTCCTTCTGATGATTTACATCCAGCAGCACATCTCTCTGTTTTTGTTGTTCCATGTTGGTTTCCAGTATCTGATTCTTCTCCAGAATCAGTCTTTCTCTTTGTACCTGCTCGGCCTGCAGCTTCAGCTCTTTCTCCATTTGCTGTAGCTGTTTCTCTTTAATCATCTGCTTTTGTTCAACCATTCTCCTTGACTCATCCAACAACTTCTTCTCCTTCTCAAACCAACTCTTCTCCTCCTTAACCACACTCAGTTTATGCAAGGTATGTATGTTTTTCTCTGCCAGTTGATTCTCCTCCTTTAGGCAGTTCTCTCTCTCATTGTGCCTGCTCTCTTTCAACATGGCTTTTTCTATAGCAACCTTGTTCTCTTCCGTCAACTTGCCCTCACTCTCCAGTCCTCTCTCATTCAGCTCAACGATCCTCTGTCTTTCCAAGGTTGTTCTTTCTCCTTCTGTCAGCCCTCTCTGATCTCTTTCCATCACCAGAAGCCTACAGATTTTAATCAGCTGCTCTATTTCAGCATTGCAGCTTGTCTCTACTTTCAGTTTAAAGGTTCTCTTTTCCTCATCCTCCAAGTTCTCTGTTCCTCTAGCGTTGTTTTGGAATGGCACCTTTCCCAAGATCGTCTCTATCAGATCCTTGTGTTCCTTCAGTTCTTTCTCCATCTCCTGAAGCCTGTTCTCTGTCCTCTGCTCTTGTTCCATCAGGAGCTTTCTCTCTTCCAGCTGCTTCCTTTCACTCTCGAATAGTTTCTTCTCTGCCTCAAACCTATTCTCATTTGTCAATAGCCTCTCCCTCTCCTCCATGGATTTGAATTTATTGAGCCTACGCTCCATCTCTCTCATCACAATGACCTGTGTGGTATCTAGTCGTTCTTCCATCCAGATCCTCTCTGTGAAGAGCTTCACTTTCAGGAATTCTCTCATCTCGCTCTGCCAGGTCCTCATCATCTTGACCTAGCTTAAAGGGGCTAAGGTGGTTGGAGCTGACATTTTACATTTGCTTATATTACATTTAATTGTGTGGCTCTGCAGCATGTATCTGTGAATTTATAAACATTACAACTTTATTATGTCAGTTAATTTATATATTTCTGTCCCTTTGTTGGCTTAACATGCATATTTTTGTCTGATGTATTTTTGTAAAAAACTGCTTCGATATTGATTGCACATTGGAACCACTTAGTAGTTTTAACCCATTGGTCCCTCATGCTACAAAAAAGAAATGTAGGCTACAACACACATTATGCAAAAGTAACAAGATAATCTGTAAAATATCAGACATTTAGATATTGTCTCTCTCACACACACAAACACACAAACAGTGAACCTGTATGTACAAATTATCTTACCAGCTATCTTATTTTAGGTGTACTGCTAGAATGATACTCTTCTTGACGTGGGAAGTTGTTTTAATAAGGGCTTAAGAATATCCAGAAGCCTTTGGTATGAGCATTAACCATACTACAAGGCCGCATCGACTTTTCAAAACGAAATACGTCTAAACATCGTTCACATAGGCGTATTATATTGATAATTTCAATTGAATTTAGCTAAAAGTTTAGTTTAGCAAATCATTTCACAAAGACAAATTAACAAGGGAAATAAAACAACTTACCCGTACAGGCGCTAACTTACACTCTGGTTCTTTACATTGATCTTTTGTCGTGGAGTGTGAAACATTCCATTGTGAAATGACGTTCCATTCATTGTTACGTTGCAGTATGACTGCCAGGCATTTGAAAGGGTCATCCTACCCGAACCCTACATATATCGGTTCCAAGTAGACTACGTGATAGATATCCTGTCAACGATGGCCGTTCTTATTTTTTATATGTATTTTATATGACGGGATTGCCGACTAAGACTGTGTATCTTTTTCAGCAGTGCCCTGTTTCAATCGCAGGCAGTCACAGAGTAGTCCTAATAAATCGTTACGATGCCCTACAATTTTTTAAAGATTCAACCAAAACAAGAACACTTCTCCCAACTCTCACAACTCCCATATCCTCCAATAATTTCAATTTTTCAAAGTGAAAAATACTGATAGATTTTCTATTCCTGAAGTGTCTTGTTCCATTCAACTTGAGAAGATAAAAAAGCTATTGGCTATCTAAGCTATAGGCCTACATTGCTTTGTGTTTTGTAATTGTAACCGGTCATAGTTTTATCGTATCCTACACTATATAAGAAAGTAGGACGTTTTATTCTTAAAGTCGTGTGAGCTCATCTAGCCAGATTGTCATAATATAGCTCAGCATACTATTTCTATATACAAATTCAATAAAAAATACATAAGAAACTTAACATTCAGTAGATCTTTAATTTAAGAAATGTTGAAATGGGTCCAAATTGAACGGGTGGAGGCTAAATGTGTCACTTTACAATGGTTTACTACATTTCATCGTGAAAATAATTACAATCTTTGAACCCATCACCTAAATAACCAAAATGTGTTAGGTCGAAAGTAAAAAAAAAACCATCGGTAAGGTGCAAGCTAGTATAAGCAACAAAGGCCAAATACTGTCATCTCCAGTGAAATTCACAGAGTAAATACATTAGAACGTGATATAACAGCTCCTAGAACGATAAACGGGGACATAGGCCTATATATCCTATCAGTGCATGGTCGTGCTCGAAACATGTAATTAGACAGATTATATCTGTTTGGTCCCGATAAGGATCTTCTGTTGGTATCATGAGGTGTTAAACTGCTGCTTGTTTTTAATGACTCGTCCGTTTAAAAATGCCGTTGAATGTGACATGTCCTATACTGTTGATGTTTCAGTTATGTGATGTTTATTATCTGTGCCATTGTTTTGATTGTTTATACAAACAGTCCAGTTTGATTTGAATTTACTATATAATCCATTTTCTATAATTAGTGCGTAGGTGAAGGTAGTTGTGACGGGTAAATAAATATATGAATTTAGGAAATGGTGAAATGGGACACTTGAATGAATAGTGATATATTTGTTTACGTGGAAACCCTTTCACCGTAATTTGTTTACAGGCATGTACAGCCTTTGAAATTCCTGCAAGTTACACTGTATGGTCAAAAGTATGTGGACACCCCTCCAAATCATTGAGTTCAGGTGTTTCAGCCACACCCTTTGCTAACAGGTGCATAAAATCAAGCACAGCCATGCAATCTCCATAGGCAAACATTGGCAGTAGAATGGGCCGTACTGAAGAGCTCAGTGACTTTAAACGTGGCACTGTCATAGGCATGGGCGGTGGCTGGGCTGGGCTTTCGTGGTCCGAATATTTTGAGTCAAGCCCCGAATGTCAGGACATATCAATCAAAATTATCATTACAATTCATAACACATCGTTTTTCAATTCGAAAATAAGCTCCGAGTCCGACTGCTCCGCTAGCTCTTTCTTCCTCAACTTCAACTTCGCATAACTCCTCCCCTGGCCGCTGCTAGTTTGTGCACGAGCAAACTTACTGATGTTAAACTTGAGAGACTTTTTGAGTCTGATGAGAATACAAAAATAACAGCAATTTGCCGATTGATCATCATGGACACTTCGAAGTTTTTCAAAAAGAAAGGTTTGTGCAGTTTACGAAACTGTTTAGGAACTTATATTAGCTAACTACCTTCCAAAATGTTTTTACAGTAACCTGCTAGCACGCAGGTCAGGGTAGCTCCCTTTCCAGTATGTAATAGCGAACTGGAGCTTTTTTAGTGATGATACCCATTCCAACCAAATACGAATTTGTTCATAGTGACGTGCGTGCCTGGTTAAATAATAATAATAATAAAATAAAAAACAATCGAAAGTCAGTTTGATGCTGGTTTTAAATACGCAACAAAAAAGGCAGGTCAAGCGCGCGTGACGGCCTGCTGGGAGTGCAAACTGGCACTGCTGTCGAGTTATATTTGCTGGGACTTTGGGACTGTTTAGTTGTTTTATCGAACGCTAGCGATCACAATTAGATGTAAACGTTACTTTCATGCAGTCTAACGTTAGCTAGCGAACTTGTTATCCCAAATTCCACCTGTTGCCGACGATAACAACAGGTTGAGCTAAAAGGCTAAAACTGTGATAACCACGACGTAAACAAACAATTGGCATTTGATTTGGATTATGATTTGGATTATGTTGGGAACATTTATGAGTAGCTTAATGAATTGAAATGACCTTGTGACAGGTAGACGCAAAAAACACATTAAATATTACTAGCCTCACCGCTGAAGCTTCGTTTCATAACATAAAACAATTGGTGCTCACATTTGGTGGGTGCTCCTAACTTTTGTAAAGTTAGGAACACCAATGCGATAAAGTAAAAAAGTTAATGTTGAGCCCTTGGCAAATGTTTAAATAAGTATTTGATAGTATGCATTATCAAGTAAACCGCTTTCAGTGACGTATTTTATATGCGTTTGTGTGTATCAAATAGTTTTAGTTTTCTAGGTATTAGGTCAAAAATCTACAATTAGAGAAGAGAGGAGAGAAAGACAAAACAAAAACAAAGACTGCAATTAAAGAAGAGGAGAGGAGGAGAGAAAGACAAAACGGACATCAATGAGAAAAGAGAAGGATGAAAAGGGAAATCTGTAATCAGCAAATCCACTTCTTTATCTTCAGACGGTGCAATTTTCTTCCCCCCCCCCCCCCCCCCCCCCCCCCTGTGTGTCTTCAACATCCGTGCCAGATGCTTTCATCAGATTCAGACCAGTCAGTGGTGTTCTTAATCTTGACTTTACTTTCTGAGGCTTTGAAGTGTTTTGGTTCTTTTTCCAGCATGTTCAGTTCCTCAAGCAGCAAATCCACCTCTTTATCCCTAGACGGTGCAATTTTTTAGTTTTGTCCCCTCTTATCGCCAGAAAGATGGGCCTTTTGTGTGATGTTTTTGGATGGATAGAAGGCGGAGGAGTATGTCTGTTCCAGGCCAAGGGCGCGGCGGGCGGGACCATCACAGCAGTTGAAGAAATGGAGATCATTGTGGCGGGTTCAACAACTCTCCTCCAGAACAATTATCTAGATAGGAGACACAGTAAACGAAGGCCCAACAAGAGCATTGGGATTCAAACCTTTCTTACTCCAATTCAGCTGGCTCTGATTTTTCAGCAGCGTTTTCAGGTCCTTGTCAGTTTTTGTTTGTAATAGTATTCCCTCCACACAAGGATCAACTGATGACTGAGTACTAACGACCCTGTTGTTGGTTGTGGTGCTTTCTACTGTTTAGCTGATCGGTTGCATCAATACAATTGCTCCACAGGTTACAACGGTGCCTTTTTTAAATGGTTAGAAGTAATTCCTAAACCTAAACAAGCACTTCAGATATGTCCTTGAGAGAGCAAAGAATTAACAATGTAGGCCTGTATGTCTTAACTAAAATGTTGGTGATTATAGAGGCTTCACCTGAGAATGCATAGATGCTATTAAAAGCCCTGGATTTTAGATTCACAAATACACTACGCTAATGAATAATAATATAGATAACGTTAACACGCAGTGTGTGTTTGTTTATAACATAAAAAAGAACTAAAAGAAGACTTGATTATTGATGCCCTTTTCAAATGTATAGATATAAGATATCTTTCCGCCTACTGTTTTGACCTATACTTACCCCCTATTTTCCCTCAAAGTAACTTTTTTGATTTGAAGTGATGAGCATATAAAGGATTTACCCAGAAGCAATTGCTGTGATAATATTTTAGTGGTAGGAAGGTATCTCTATGTATCTGCTCCTCCCTTTGTAATTGACATTATTTTGTTGTGGAGACTTTATTTAATTATGATTGTTGATTTCTGTCCTGTAGTTAGTGTTTAAATAACGAACATAACATAACCAGGTGCTACTTGATATGTTAAAATACCCTACACACAATGTTTATTCCAGATTCGAATAAAACGTTGAATTGGCAATGCAACCAGTGGAGACAGCCACTGTTCTTGAACAGTTATGCAGACTGTACTGTGAGTGTATTGAAAAAGACCCAAACAGGCTTGCAATTATTTCAAATATTAATGTGGGGCTGCAGCTGTTGATGATTAAGAAATTAATCACATTTTGGATGTGGCAGTGAAAGGATGGTTAGTTGTTCCAAATATGCTATGTCCTGTCTCAGCAGGTATAATTTGAAATACCACTCTCGAAAATATGTTTCTCCTATGATCGATTTTGTAAATAACATTATTGTATAGCCTATGAAAATAAAGTAAATGGTATATGGATATAAATTACTCTGTCTTTTTTATTTATATCTATAATAGGAGCAGTTTAAAATTCAGATGCTGTATTTGAACATTTCTTTGAGGTATGTCCTCAATGACCGGATAATATGACCGGAACTGCACCCTCCTATCTACAGTGTGTGGTGAGATCCGGTGCTCTCATGTTCGGACCGCAAAATCTGCCCATCTTCTGTCTCAATTTAACACTTGTTCAGACTCCATGTTGGCTTTTTATTAATTTTTTAATTTAGCTGTTGCAACTGCTTGCATTTGCAATCGATGTACTACTATTCTTTGATTTATTTGAAGCACTTAATAGTAATAATGAATAATATTAATAAATGTGTATTCATCATTTTTTATTTATTTGAGTAGGCCTAGATTGTTTGGGGATTTTTTTCTAGCTCTACTTCTACTAACTGTGAGCACTAGACTACCTGTCAACTTTCTGATGTGTTGACTGGTGCAGATTGAGATTGGTTGGTTGGAGGTTGGGGCATTGGTAGGGAGAGGTGTCTACGCTCCAACTCTGAACAGTACTTCCCTGCTAAGCAACGACTTTTTCCTTAACGTAGGCAGCTTTACTGGTTGCTTGATGTTACCAACGCGTCTCTTTTTTTAAACGAGTGAGGTTCCAGAAGACGGTTAACAAGTTGTAAACCGTCTTCTGGAACCTCACCCTTTTCAAAAACCGACTACTGGAGCCAGGTCTGTCACCAACCACAGCTTGTCAGAAGATTCCCATACACACACTGTAGCGTATACTGGCCACTTGGCACTAGCCACTACAAGGGCTGGGGGGTGGGAGGCAGTGGATCAACCATGATTAGGCAAAGAGTGGGGGTCGAAATGTTTTTAATCTTTAAACGCGCTGTGTCTATAATCAGCACGAGTGATTTCGGCTCGTTAGGGAACATCACCACTGAAGGTTCACTCACTCGCGCTCCTCTGTCGGCCTGCTTTGTGATCGAGTTGGTAGTACATAGGATAGATTCACTCGATCTAATATTTTATTATGATTATTTATACAGAATTTATTGGATGGATTTAGTGACTGACTGAAAGAAACGTGCGTGTGTTTGAGAATTGTTTTGGTGCTTTGATTTCAAGAAATTGTAATGACACTTGAGATTTCAAAAGCTTTCATTTTTTGCGAGAAAAAAAACAAATATAAAATAGAAACGATTAAACAATATGTAAAATGTATATATATAAAAAAAAACGATATACACAAACTCTATGTTTCCCTACTTCTCCTTGGCTCTCTGTTATGCCAGCAACAGCTCCACACTTTTCCCCTCATGAAGAAATTTTGCCCTTGAGTTGGCTGTGGCCCAAATATTTTGGGGCTGGCTGGCCACCGCAGAGGTCCCTAGGCTTCCCTGAGCACTGCCTTCCGCCTTTTACAGGACCTCCCGGTCCTGCTCCTCCTTCCACCTATAAACAGTGGACCAGGTGGGTTTTCTGTCCGTAGAGGTGGAGGCGGTGGCAGCAGGGCAGCCGACTTGCCCTCTTTGTTGGCTGCTGCGGCTCTCCGGGACCCGCTGGCCGGGACCCGCTGGCCGAGCCACTACTGGCGCTGCTGTCATCCTGGTCTGAACCCGGTGTGTAGTCCTTATGGTCCAAATTGGAAGATAAGGACCACTCCGCGTCGCTACTGCCGTAATTCGCATCTACAAGAGAATATGAAATTATCATTTCAGTATTCACAGAGGGAGTGAGCCTGTCATTGTCTTCATGTTTATCTTTGAAATGTGAAATGTTTGCAACAAGTATGCCAGCTACTGTACACACCTTGTTTTTTCTGCCTCTTGCTCCGGGTGCCTGCATTTCCTCTGTGATTTGGATTTTGTGCTCCATTCTGCACAGAAATAATGAAACACATGCAAAGTCAAGTTTCCGTTTCAAGTATAGTGAGAAAGTCATATAAGCACTAACCTGAGAAAGAAAGAAAACAATTTGAATCATCTACACTACAGAAAAGGTGTTGGGTCTTGGTGTTGCTGCAGCTCTGTAACAGTGCTTCTTTCTACCTGTCATGTCACAAAAATTACAATCAGTGAAAAGTTTGTTTTTGCTCCACAGTAAAATTCTGAAATGTCACTTACGCCCCTTTTGCCCCAAGCCCTTGAAAATGAGGGTGCCTGTCGATTCAGAAGGTCCCTGGTTCGAGCCCCACCAGGTGCAGGTCGGAGTGGGTTGTGCATTGCGCGACACATTGTTAGCTTACTCAGTCTATGTTTTAAGCTCGTGCATGTGTCCGCACCTGAATGACTTCATGCACGTTCTCGACAACATAGCTGCAGTAAATGTGCAACAATCACCTGTGCAGTAACACATTTCGAGGGTGCCAGATTTCAACGGCTAGGTATGTCATTCCCGAGGTAGAGTATGTTGACGGGGCTTGCCGGCTGCCGCAGGTGTGTACAATTCCCAGTTACTGGCCAAACAATAACAAGGCCTCTATACTATTAACCTCAACCATGCCCAAAGACTAAAACTATCTGAAGTTATATTTTCATGTCTTAATTGAACATCTGTTGGCTCAAAGGGTTGATGTGGTGGGTTCCAGAAACTGTTTAACAGTAGGCCTAATAATTATTTAGATGTATTTCGGTTGATTTGCCGATTTTTTTTATCACCTGAGCTCTATTTGTCAATTTTCGGACGTGTTGAGACATATGTTGGGGAGAGAGGTCAACTCGATTGGTCGGGGAGGGGTGTGTTTATCAACAGTTCTGTATCGCTTCCTGATGGCACAACTAAGAGATTTAATGTAAAACGGGGAATCCGACCGGGGCGCAGCACTTCTCCTATTTTATTTATTATGGTTGTTGAGATGTTAGCCATACTTATTAAAAGCAATCAGATGATTCAGCATTTAAATGTTATGGAGCACCCATACACCCATACATTTGAATGTGATTGAATGCAAATGTGAATAATTAACACTGCATGATCATCGTATGGTTACTCTGCACGATATACCAGTTAAGAATTAGGTTAAATATTTAGGTATTCCGATCAGTAAGAAATAAGGGAAGGGTATAATTTTCTAAATTATATGAGGAAAGGTCAGGCAATTCTTAATAATTGGCTAGAGAGATACTTATCAATATTTGGACGTATCTTGTTAAACTAAGATAGAAGGTTTTTCAATGTATGTTGTATGTTTGGTACCTCGTCCTTATTATTTATCAATTAAAGGATGTTTAATGATAAGCACTGTAATAATATGTTTTTAAGAAACACTCTTACCACTGTTTGTTTTCCTTCTCCAGTGAATCAACTTTAAAACAATGAATGACATTTATCCATGCAACAACTTGTTAAACAGAAGATTTAATGTTGAATCGAAACAGTGTACTTTCTGTAAAGTAGATATCGAAACTGCAGAACATTTGTTTCTAAAATGTAATGCCTTTTGGGATGCTTTTACAGTTGGATTACTTCTAAAGATTTCGTTTTTCCAATTATTACTGACAGACATGTGCAATTTGGTATTTTGATGGAGGATAAAGAGTTTCTATGTAACAATTAAATTATTTTGGCAAAATATTATATCCACAATTGTAGATTTTTTTTAAACTACACCCTTGCTTTTTGTTTTCCTGCGTTATAACTTATAAAGAAAAAATAAAACTTCATATGTATAACCCTAAGTTACTGTAATGTGACCCTGAAGTATTTGTATTTGTTTTAGTAGGCCTATTATTATTTTATTTTTAGCACTTAGAAAATTGCTTTTTGAGTTTGGATACTCTTGTAGGATTATGATTGCCTTTTTTTATTGTCAGTACAATTACATAAATAAACAAATAATGGCTTATTATACTTATCTGTTAAAGTAAGACAATAACATCTATACAATTAAAGGCTGACCATATTTATTATTATTGTTGATTTGAGGTACGGCGGGACTTTAAATCATAACAACCTAAACCTCAAATAAGCTATTATAGGACATTGCTGTTTCAACATCATCTCAAGGTTTTTCTATTGACTCTTGTCTGTCCCTTAACATGAAATTGGTCTTTGAAGTTTCAGTTTTATCTTCACAGAGGACATGAGAGACCAACGCTGGCCCAGTCTGTCTTGTAAGTGTTACCAAAACACCCACAATAACTATATCCTATTCCTTCTATACAAAGGGCTTGGATTGACTCAGTTGATTCAGTTGATCCTTTCTCTGTGTGACTGTGTGTTCCTCAGTCTTCCGCAAACACAAAGGAATGAAAGGCGTGGGGGAAGAGGACCCTTACGATACTTCTGTGTAGGGCGTCTCCCTGCTGTGGGGGTTGGTCGCTGAACACAGCCAATCCTGCCTCACAAAGATGAGTCCTCACTGCATTTTACCCAGGGTTCTCTTCTTCAGCCCCCCTAGAAGATCACACAAGCATAATTCAATGTTTTGAACATGATCTTCTATTGGAATGTTGATTTTTCAGGGAGGTGAGTACTAGGTCTCCCAGCATTGCCTGGATTGTCCTATAAATACTGAGGCGTGAAAGAAAAAGTCAGCGTCCAGGTGCCCTATTTAGTCTGCTCTGTTTCTAAGAGTACATGTATTCGCTTCGGCAATACATATACTAAAATTGGAACGATACAGAGAAGATTAGCATGGCCCCTGCGCAAGGATGACACGCAAATTCGTGAAGCGTTCCTCATTTTGGCCCTTTTATAGAGCTTCTTGTGAAATCTCCATAGACTTCCATTAATTTTAGTGTTTTGGGGGAAATAGCGCTCCCCATGGCACTGTGGATTCCCGCGGTATTAAACCACTATGACATTAACATTTGGCAGCAGGGCGTTTTTTACTGGTTAGGGCCTACTTAACGCCATTTTAGCGTTGTGTGTGGTTTAAAACACTTGCCAAACAGTTTTCTAATTCTGCACTCCCAAAACAGTAAGACCTTCTGACCTAACATCGAAAACTCATTTTCCATTCGTGGTCTTATGCGGCCACCCAGGTGGCGAGAATTGTAGCAACACTCCCATTACTTTACTTACCTCTTACCGCCCCCAGATGGCAGCATAAGACCACCAATCTTCTCAATGTTCAAGTAGCCCAGTTTTCGATCGTTTTGATTTTTTTCGTTGTGTTGTCTGTTTTTCATCAAATATTCAAATGGTTCACAGCACTAGCAGCCAAGAAAAGTTCGATAGGTTGTGCGAGAATATGGGGTGCGAGAATGCAGTGGTTAGAGTGGTTATGGAGCACTCTGATTAGCACATTGAGTCTGGATTGCTTGCGCTCATCTGTGATCGAGTAGGTAGTACATGGAATCAAGGGCGTAGAAGTGAGTTCGACATCGGAGCGACACATTTGGAAAGATGGATTGTTTTGTGCGCTCGCAAACACGTGCTTGCTGACATTATCACGTTAAAAGTGCAAGCAATATAGGCGAACGCACAGCTGATAATGCAACACAAGAAACGTATTGGCTGACTATAATGGCTATATTGACCAACCGTATTTGTTTCAATGACCATGGGGCAGGGACCTGCTGCGACTGGAATTGTGTGCGGGACTTTGAGAGTCAGCTTGTGCGAGCGCCTGTATGGCGCAAGTCGACGTTTTTTTTTTTTACAGTAATTTTAACACTAATACCGTTTTTGTCGATCGGGAAACTTGTCAAACTTCCCGATGGCCAATCTGCCCCTGCCTCAGAGGACAATCGCAAACAATAACGCACACATCGCACAGCTATTGCCTGTGGTGGCCGAGTGGTTCGAAATTTCGTTTTGACAATCCCACACATTTAAACGTAAGCCTTGGTTACTTTAGCCAATGCTAATTAAAGTCTCAGTTACAGAATGTAATGCATATCACCTATCGCCTATGATAATATTCAAACATGGCATGAATGGGAATTGGGAGGGTTGTATGATTTACTGGCTATACGTGCCGTTATACCTTCGGTTTTGCGAGGTTTTGCGATTTCAAAATAATTGTGTCAAATATAATTATTATAAATGTATTTTCATTGGGACTCCTACGCCAGTGCATGGAATATATTCACTCGATTGATTGAATATTTTATTATAATTGTTTATACAGACTTTTGGGGATATAATTAGTGATAGACTGAAAGAAACGTGCGTGTGTTTGAGAATTGTTTTGGTGCGTTGATTTCAAGGAATTGTAATGATGCTTAGTACAAAGTGAGTTGCAAAACGATTCATTAAACAGACGAGCAGTCTGAGAGGAGCAAAGGTCAAACAAGGCGAGGGTCAGATGGGTGGGGGCACTACAGGCATAGACGGCGGTGGAGGAAACTGCCTGCCCCGCAACGCCCCCGGCCAGGAAGTGCTCGCACTCGCTGAGGTACTGGATCGAACGGCGCATCCAGAGCGCAGTGTGCTGCTCCCGCAGTATGTTAAGTGTCCTGCAGTATGTGCGCTACTTCAGCATCCCCACAACCCGCTGGTCACAGGACAGCCTAGAGAGAAAATAGGAAAATAAAAAATAAGAGAGGAGGTCATATATAAAATAAGTAAAGCAAATTTTTTTTTTTTTAAGTTAACTGAAGTTATCACTTAGTGGTGGTGCAACCCAACAAATTCATTCTAACACATAAACATAATGTCTGGATAGTCATACCTGTAGGTTAAGACAGCCGAAAACTTGCAGCAATGGCTGGCTGCCAGCTGTCTTAACACGTCCTGTGACCACCCCGCAACCTTCTTATGACACCGACCGCACTCCAGGCACTCTGTAGCCATGAGGTACCAGCAGTCGATGTCCAAGACCTTCCGTATGGCCTTGTACAGCTGGCTCTTGCGGAACTTTCCACAACAGCCGGGCTGTGTGCACGCCAGCATGTATGCCCACGGAAAGGTAGCCCATAGGCCGCGCCATCCACTCGGTGGTGTGCTGCTCCACCAGAGCGGCACGGAGGCGAGACGCACTGTTGCAGAGTGCGCTCTTTCATCATGCCTATGACCGCCTTGTCGCAGGACAACCTGTGGGGTATGGGGGTGAGAGAAGCCCAGGACGTCGGGTTTAAATACTATGCTGCATACAAATGGAATAAGGACCAGAAAATATCTTATATAACGACAGACATATTCCTGGGCTCACGCCGCGACACGAACAGCATTCCAAGTACTCCGTGCCCATGAAGTACCAGCCGTTCATGTCCAAGACCGGAATGAGCGAATTGACATTGGCACGTACGACTCGTGACAAACGGGGTAAACGTACTCGACGCAGGCTTCGGTGCCGTCTGCCGGGCCGCGGTGTCCCGGCCCAGCACGTAGGTCTGGAGCGTGTGCATCTGGGAGCCTGGGAACACCTTCTGATTCCTCACCCACTGCAGGTAGCTGCAGACATGAAAGAAAATAAAAAATAAAACGCCAATTGTTAAGTCGCACATCGTCACTTGAACCGTGGCTCGCGATACTTACGTCTTACTCTCCCGCATAGCGAGACCAGGCGTCCTTGTTGGCCATGAGCGGTGAGTGTGACATGCTCTGCTCCCGCTCCTTCTGGTGGTGAGCCACCAGCATCACGGTGTAGCCCACGTCGTTCTCCAGGAGCCATTTGAAGGTCTGACCCCGGTACTTGCCGTCTACCAGCTCAGTACCGGCCTATCCATACCAGGGTCACCACCCTCGGAGACGACGCGGGCTCCAGCCTCGGCCTCCACCTCCTCCGGCTTCTTGGCCCTGACGGCTGGGGTCTGACTGGACCCCGGGGCTCTGCTGCCAGCAGTAGCAAGCTTCAGAGCCTCAGGTGAGGCCCTGAGCACCAGCTCTCCCTTATCCATAATAAAAATCGGATTCTCCATCTACAAAGAGCAGACAAATATATATGTACATAAGTGAAGATACATATAAATATATTGATAACCGAATAGCCAATATGGAGCACAATATTACAGCCCTGTCAGCATTTACTTACTGTTATAAGCAGTTTTTCATCTTTTATTGTATTCCTATAGCCAGAGACGGACATTAAACGAATAGTTTAATAACAACATTTGCATGCTGCGCCTCATGACGTCATGTCTAGCCATCTGAAAAGAGAGGCAAAAACAAACGGTTACGTTACTTCTAGTCACACCACAAGCTCAGAGCGCAACCCTTTTTTATTGATCAAAGCTTGCCTTCAAAATCTCCCCGAAGATGGACGTGACCCTGGCTTTTGTCTCGTGCAGTCGAGGGAGGGCCTCCCTCACGTACACGGACAGCAGCCAGGCCACGGCCGGTACCGGGTGCATGACGGGGGAGTGACACAGGCCGCTGCGTCGCTGCACCCGGTACGCGAAGCTTGCGAAGCACGGAAAGGTAGCCCATAGACCGCGCCATCCACTCGGAGGTGTGCTGCTCCACCAGAGCGGTGCGGAGGCGAGACGCACTGTTGCCCAAGGTGCGCTCCTTCATCATGCCGATGACCGCCTTGTCGCAGGACAACCTGTGGAGTGGGGGGTGACAGAAGCGCAGGACGGCGGGTTTAATTGCCATGCCGATAATAATAATAAGAAGAAGCACCAAAAAATATCAACATTTCATTTCAATATTTGAAAAGGATGTACTAGGAAAACTAAAAAGAAACGACAGTCAATTTTATGCTTACTTGTACGTGAGCACAGCTGGAAAGCGCAGCTGGTGCGCCAGGTCCAGCTGGCCCAAGATGTCCTGGGCCCACGCCACATATTTCCGGCGACACGAACAGCATTCCAGGTACTCCGTGCCCATGAAGTACCAGCCGGTCGTGTCCAAGACCCTCCGGACGGTCTTGTACAGTCCAGCCCCGGTCAATCTGCAGCCACAGGTGAGGCACACAAACCTGTACGCCCACATCTTGTAGGGCGCCCACAGACAGAACCGGGACTGGAAGAAGGCGTGGGCCGAGGCGGGGGGCTGGGTGTAGAGGGGCTGGTCTCCGGGGGGGTGCCACCAGAGACGGAGCTCGGTGGTAAGGACCGGCTTACCGCCCGCGTCTCTTGTGAACAGAGCTCGGCCCAGCCAGTCGTGCCGCTCCTCCGGCAGCGTCTGCCTCCAGGTCCTGGGCAGCAGCTGCGACATACGTATCGCTCAGTCAATACGGAGGTTAACACCGAGCACACACACAAACGACTAGGCGGCTGTCTACGCTCTTACCTCTGCGCAGGAGGAAGGGTCGGGGAGTCCCGGCACGGCCGGCAGGGAGGTGCCGGGCGGAGAGGGTCCAGGCGGGGTGGGGTGGCGACTGCAAAACAACAGACAAACAGTTGTCACTCTGTTACAGCTGATATAGAAACGCGGTCATTTATGTTCGTACACACTCACCCTGAGAGTCGACCTCCACGGCGGTGGCGAGGAGCAGGGTGTCCAAAAGCTCCCCAGATGCAGCGCCTGCGTGTGCACAGCAGACAGACGGGAATGAGCGAATAGACATCGGCACGTATGACGCGTGAGGAAGGGGCGGAAACGTACTTCACGCAGACTTCGGTGCCGTCTGCCGGGCCTCGTTGTCCCGGCCCAGCACGTAGGTCTGGAGCGTGTGCATCTGGGAGCCTGGGAAGACCTTCTGCTTCCTCAGCCACTGCAGGTAGCTGGAGACGTGAGAAAAGATACAACACAAAGCAAAGGGTTAACGCACGCGTGGTCGCTCATCGTCCCCCGCACCGTGCCTGGCGATACTTACGTCTTACTCTCGTCGCTGGAAGACTCGAACAGGGACCGGTACGTCACCCTGGCGTACGCACCGAACCCCACCAGCTTCTGGTCCATGCCCCTCGCCGACAGAGAGCCGTCCCGCAACCTACGTTCCTGGACGGCAGCCATTACCTCCGGGAACAGCTGGGCGTAGGAGGCCAGGGCGTCTTTGTTGACGGCGAGGGGCAACTGGGAGGTGTCCCCGCCTTCCCTCTCTCCCTGGTGGGACGCGAGCAGGGACACGGCATAGCCCACGTCGTGGCTCAGGAGCCACTTGAAGCTTTGACCTCGGTACTGGCCGAGCTGGAGCTCGCTCTCACTGAGCACCAGCTGGCAGCACGCGGGGTCTCCTCCGGCTCGGAGGACCCGAGCCTTGGCCTCCTCCCTCACCCTGTCAGCCACCTTCACCTGAAACGCCACAGCAGACGCTTGCCTGCGGTAGGCTTGCGCCAGCCCCGACGCCTCAGGTGAAGCTTTTCCAATATACAAAATGAATGCACCAAGGTAAATTCCTTGCATTGACCAAATAACGTACTTTGCAACCGACTGATTCTAAAAGGCATTGTCTAAAATGTCAAATAGCATCAATATTAACGGTACACTACATACAAAATTGAACAAGCAGGCCCCTTAGTAAAATATGTAGAAAGACTTTTACTAGGGTTTCCAAGTTTTGCGAACTTTAGCAGAAATCACACGCACATTGTATTGTATGATAATGTTATACGGTTAATTCATTAATACATTCGTTGTGAAATATAAACAATATAATTATGAAATAAATATAAGTGGGAAGATATATTTGAATAAAGTTAATTACCTCTTTTTCTCAAAGACGAAGTTTAGTGTCAAGTGGCTTTTATCGCAGGCAGAGATCCAGAGTGCTGTCCAAGTGCAAAATGACCTGTGTCCCACTGGGTCACACATTTGTGGGATAGGGGGTGGGCAGGCAGCCAAAGAGAGACGGGTTAAAAGTAGGACAAACAAATCAAACGTTGCTAAAATGTTCTGCCTTTTGTTTGGCTTGTCTAAAGTAAGACAGGCCAATAGGGTACAGTAAAGGCTTTTGGCCGCGGAAAAGGACCAGTTCAAAATGTGTGACTGTTTAGAAATATTTTTGTTTAAACCAAATATTTAAGATATAAACTATATATATAATTATTGTTAAATATTTAATTTTAAAACGCATATTTAAGATAAAAAATATATATATAATCTTTTTTAATATTTACATTTAAGTTAAATATTAAATATAAAAAAAAGTTTTAGATATATAAATAAAATCTGTTCCACACCACTCAAATAAACATTTAATTTGTTTTCCAAAGATTTATATATCTAAGAAAAATAGGCTACAATTGAAGTCTGTAAATCTGAGCAAAAGTTACAGATTTAGCTTAAATGTAACAAATAATGCACTCTTAACTTTAGTTTACACTTGGCGCCCCATACAAAGCTTGCCTTCTTGGTGGAGTCCATCTTTAAAATCTCCCCGAAGATGGACGTGATCCTGACCTTTGTCTCGTGCAGTCGAGGGAAGGCTCCCCTCACGTACACGGACAGCAGCCAAGCCACACTGGGTACCGGGTGCATGATAGGGGAGTGACACAGGCCGCTGCGTCGCCACACCCGCACCCGGTGCGAAGCATGCAAAGCACGAAAAGGTAGCCCATTGACCGCGCCCTCCACTGCTGAATAATACAACTCTATAACATAGACATAAATAAATTCAAATGGTATAGTTTACTTCTTTGTTACAATAGGGCTATAAACGTTATTTAACATCGAATAAGCCTGAACACTTTGGTAACCCCAAATATATCAACATGGCTTTCTCATTTAAAAAACAGATATCTTAGATTTTATCATTAAATTCTTTCATATTCTGCATTGCAAATATTTAATTTTTGTTTTATATTTATGTTTCTTAACTTTCTTCACTTGGGATAGGCCTGAGGCCTTGTTTTTCCTATATGCAAATTAAATGCACCAAGGTTTTTTGCATGTTCTCACTACAAATTACCATTAGTAATAAATACGTTAGAAGGTTAATTGATTAATGCAATTGTTGTGAATTCTAAACCATACAACTATGAAATAAATATACCATATACGGTATATATGAATTAAGTTAATCACCTCTCTCTCTCTCTCTCTCTCTCTCTCTCTCTCTCTCTCTCTCTCTCTCTCTCTCTCTCTCTCTCTCTCTCTCTCTCTCTCTCTCTCTCTCTCTCTCTCTCTGTGTTTTTTTTATGCAGGTGGCGTGTAAAAGGTGAAGTCCAAGTGCAGAATGACCTGTGTCACATTGGGTCACATGGCTGGGGCAGGGGTGGGCCAGCAGCCAATCAGAGAGGGGTTATGAGTAGGACACCAAATGAAACATTGCTAATTTGGAGCCTTGTTTGGCTTGGCTAAAGTAAGACAAGTCAATAGCGCACAGTAAAGTCCTTTGAGCGCGGAATATGGACAGTTCAACAAAAATTGGAGAAAGTAAGACAGAGATCAGTGCACAACGGCGGCGAAGGTTATTCTCTGATGGCCGTCCGGCGCCCCATGGCGCCGACTTTGTATTTCCCCCAATTTCACGCCCCTAAATTGGAACTACAAGCTTGTGGCGTTCCTAATCGCCCGGTATATTTCCAAGCTCGGAGGTGGGCGGGGGCTGCCATCTTTACGAAAATTAGCCACGCTGCTCGTGAGGGAATGTAAACACTGAAGGTGCGCTCGCTCTCTCGATCTCCTCTGCCGGCCTCTGTTTTGCGATCGAGTAGGTAGTAGGCTACAGGATAGATTCACTCGATCGAGTGTATTTTATTAGGATTATTTATACAGAATGTATTGGATGTATATTCTAGGTGGGGCTGTGAGTTACCGTAAGTGTTTCTTTAAATAATGCCAATAAAGGTCAACCATATACAAATAATAAATGGGGTCAGGGGAACATTTGTGTGTGTGTGTGTGTGTGTGTGTGTGTGTGTGTGTGTGTGTACGTCTGTGTGTGTGCGTATGTATTTGTCTGTATGCGTTAAAGGAATTTCACAGTGAAAGGCCAGACTGCTTCTTTCTACCTGTCATGTTATAAAAAAAAAGGCTGGGGGGGGGGGGGGGGGGCATCTCAGCAGGAGAGTGATGGGACTTTGAAGACTTCATATGTTTGTATTAGCATGCAGACGGGGTGGTGTCAGAGACAAAGAGGACCTCGTCTGCTTACGGCCTCCTGGAAAAGGCCACTCAGGGTCTGTATGGTAAGGTTTGACGAATGTAAAGTGAGAAATGTCAATGTCAGCTGTGCGTCTGCAAGGAAAAAATAGACCCTGAAGCAGTGCACGGGCTGCATTTGCTTGTCAGTCATTTTTTATGGCACCGACAGATAATGTGTTTGCCACTACCATGTTTCAAAGTGTCGATAAAATATGAAAATGATTCACGTCTTGTTCTTTCTTGTCGTGCCATCTCACAGGACCTAAGTTGTGGAGGGTTAAAATGAGACAAAGTTCACAATTTGGCACCGATGGCCTGGTTTTATTGCACAAGCCCAATGCTCACGTGCATTATTCAAACAGTTTGAGGCAGCAGCAATGTCGAGGGGGTGGGCGGGGGTGTCGTTCAACATAGCAGAAAGCTAATGGTAAACACAAGGTTGATGGTGAATGGGTTTACCTTTGTCAACTCTGCCACTGAAAGACTTTCTCTACTGTATAAGTAATCAGTCTCTCTGAATATACGGCCCGGCCACAGACTTGGAGCAGCCGGCGAAGAGGGAACGCCGCCTGCCCGCCACCACCGCTGAAACCACCTCCACCCAGGCCGGGACACCCTGCCGGATGACAATCTACAGTAGGAAGAAGAGTGTGCGGCTGGACCGGGAGGTTCTGGCACAGGCGGCAGGCTGCCATCGAATCAACTCTGGGGGTCCGTGCGACACCTGCAGACATAGGGAAACCGGGCACGCCTTGTGCAGAGGCCAGTTCTTCTGTCTGTTCGAGAAGGAGGCCTGGTGGGAGGACGGCGCAGGAGTGGCTGGAGGAGTGCGGGGCCGCTGGCGTGACCATCCCCTGGATGACCCGGTGGAGGATGAGTTCTGGGAAGGCTGGCACAGTGAAGCCTGGGGGAAATACTAGAAAACCCCATAAGCTTCGCATGTGTCCGAGCCGTGGCCAGCCAGCCCAAAAAGACTTTGGTCACAGCCAGCTTAAAGGCAAAAAAAAAGCAACAACAAAAAAGCTTTTTTGCCCTTATGTGGAGCTCTGGCTGGCTGAAGAGAGAGCCAAGAAGAGGGAGGGGGAGGAGAAGACTTTTAAAACAATTGTTCACTTGTTCATTTATTGTGTGATAAAAACAAAATACTTTTTTTATTTTGCTACTCTCAGCTTGCTTTTTGGTTTGTTGAATCGTTTTGCTATTCACTTTGTGAAACGACAATCAAATTGAATCTAATCAGAGTATACAGTAAAGGCAAGAAAATGCAGTTTGCGATCTAACCAGGTGAGTGCACTAGAGTGCAGACTGAAATGTACACACAAACACCCACGGCAATAAGTACTAATGTTAGGGACATTATATATGATATTTAAAATACAGTGCACTAAGAGAAAGAAAACATTAAATTGACTGACAAATGTGCTTCATCCCTGAGCAGCGAGGCGCGGGTTTTAGTCTCGACACAAATCGCTAAACTATTTAACAATCGTCGGAAAATATTCTAAATCATATCTAAACAATCGTCGGAAATATATTCTAAATCATATCCCAATAATACACGTATAGTATTGGATATCGTATCCCGTGTTCTACCTAGGAGGAGGAGAGAGCTCACTTTCCGTTGTTGACATCGCGGACTTTCAGTGTTAAAGTTCCGACACGAGCCGCGTAGCTACTTTACATAAAGACGCCCGCTCCCCCACTGCCCCAACTTGGAAAGCTACACGCTTATCGTTCCGTTTTGGGGCGTGGCCGCGGGTCCCTTCGGCTACCCCGCCCTCTCGGGAGCGACATAGCGCCATGGACTTCCGTGATTAGCTGGTTGTAGAAGCACGCAAATTTTCTCTGTATCGTTCCAAGATTAGTACATGTACTGCCGAAGCAAATACATTTAAATTGTAGAAAGGAGCCACATAAATAGGACACAAGAACACTGACATTATCTTTCATGTCTTCCGTATTCATAGAACAATCCAGGCCGTTCTGGGATACCTAGCCCTCACCTCCCCGAAAAATCCGCACGCTCTGCTCCCGCTCCTTCTGGTGGTGAGCCACCAGCATCACGGTGTAGCCCACGTCGTTCTCCAGGAGCCTTTGAAGGTCTGACCCCGGTACTTGCCGAGCTGAACCGTCCACCAGCTCAATACCAGCATATCCACACCGGGGTCACCACCCTCGGAGACGACGCGGGCTCGAGCCTCTGCCTCCACCTCCTCCAGCTTCTTGGCCCTGACGGCTGGGGTCTGGCTGAACCCCGGGGCTCTGCTGCCAGCAGCTCCAAGCTTCAGAGCGTCAGGTGAAGCCCTGAGCACCAGCTCCCCCCTCTCCGTCACAAAAATGGGATTCTCCATCTACATCGAGCAAAGACAAATATATATGTGTGTGTATATATATTTATACGTGTGAAGATACACATAAACATAATGATAACTGATTAGCCATTAGAGCACAATGTTACAGCCATGATACAGGTTTACTTACTGTTATAAGCAGGCAATATGTAAATACAATGATAACTGAATAGTGAAAATAGAGCACAATTTTACAGCCATAACAGCACTCGTTTAATTACTTTTATAAGCACGCTATATATAAATACAATGATAACTGAATAGCCGATATGTAGCACAATGTTACAGCCATGAAAGCACACGTTTACTTACTGTTATAAGCAGGTTTTCGTGTTTTATTGTATTCCTATAGCCCGAGACAGACGTTAAACGAATAGGTTAATAAGAACATTTGCATATAACGAGCCTTTAGGCACGGAGCTGACAAGCCATCGCTAACGTTATAAATGCATATTTATGAACAGCAGATCAATGCCATCTAAATCTATTTCATAATGTATGTTATGGTCAATTTCTAGCTTCTAAAGCAGGTGGAAATATTTCACATGCTTACCGCACTGGAAGAAACACAGCAATGGATGACTCACAGAAAATTTGGTAGCAGAAAGATACCGCCCACTCAGATATTGGGACTTTCTGGGAGAACGTGTGGCGAGGATACTGCCCAATCTTCTCTGTTTCTGGTGAGAATTTGGGAACGAAAATCGGGCCAAATGGGTCTAAATTGAAGTGCCTGTCTTGTGTTCAGAAGGTCGCTGGTTCGAGCCCCACCAGGAACTGTTCAGAGTGCATTGATTGATACAGTATGTGTTTGTAACAGTAATCACCTTCCTCAGATCAAGAATCATTGTCAACTCATTGTTAAACAGATCTATCTTTCAGCAATCTAGAATTGTGGCAGTAAAGTAATTACTCCCTTGTCAAAGATCCTGTCCTCTGTCATATTCCTATTTATGTAGAAGTATATGAATTAAGCCTATCAGGACAAAGTTGAATTGTAAATGAATCATGTCTTAACTTGTACACAATTGGGCTAATGCATTTACATCAGTTAAGTAATGAGCAATATAATATGTGATGTGCCTTATACATGTATCTATTACTATGTAGGAATGTTAGTATAGCTCAAGTCATTCTGAATTGTGCACAATTGTATAAAGGATACTGAACAAATAAATGTATTTCATGATCACAATGGTGGTTTATTACAAGATTGCATACTTCATACTGTTAAGTATAAGTCATACCATTACTTATTTACCCTCAGATGTACGTAAACTTCATTCAAGTGATCATTTTCAGTAATTTTTCCTAAGTATTGGAGCAGAAATTAATACATTTATGCAGGTCATCTTTTAATATTAGCAGTTAAGAATATCATACTGTTAAAAACAAATGAGAAACCCTCCATAAATAGATGAATGAATGAACAAACACCAGGATAACATTAGGAACACACTTCCATTACGTATTTACCCTAAGATGTAGGCAATTTTTTATATTAGCAGTTAAGAATACCATACTGTTATAAACAAATGATAAACCCTCCATAAATAGATGAATGAATGAACAAACACCAGGATAAAATTAGGAGCACACTTCCATACTTATTTACCCTCAGATGTACTTAAACTTCATTCAAGTGATCATTTTCAGTCATTTCTGTCACAGGCGGCAGGCTGCCATCGAGGGAAGTCTATGGATCCCTGCAACACCTGCGGCGGCGACAGAAACCGGGAAACCGGGCACGTCTTTTACAGAGGCCAGTTGTTCTGTTTGGTGGGAGGACGGCGCAGCAGTGGCTGGAGGAGCGTGGGGCCGCTGGTGTGTCGATCCCTAGGACGACGCTGTGGAGGATGAGTTTTGGGGAGGCTGGCACAGCAAAGCCTAGGGGAAAGAAGAAGAGAAAAACACATAAGCTTCGGCTATGACAGAGCTGTGGCCAGCCGGCCCAAAAAGACTTTGGACACAGCCAGCTGAAAGTCTATAAGAGTAAAAAAAAAAATGTGTGCCCTCTATGAGGACAAAAGTGTGGAACTCTGGCTAGCTGAAGAGAGAGCCAAGAAGGAGGAGGAGAATAAAAAAAAAAGTGGTACAAAAAAATAACCAGTGTTAGACTTACAACTTGGCTGTTCAGTTATTCTGTAAATATTCTGTAAGTTATTCTGTATTCACTTTGTGAAATGACAATAAAGTTGAATCTAATCAGAGTACAGTCAAGAAAATGCAGTTTGCGATCTAACCAGGAAAGTGCAGTAGAGTGCAGATTGAATATATATACACACAACCACAGCACTTAATAATGTTAGGGACATTATATATAGGAAGGTATATGGTGCAGTGCATATACACTGCTCAAAAAAATTAAAGGAACACTTTTTAATCAGAGTATTGCATGAAGTCAATGAATCTTCTGGGCTATTGATCTGGTCAGATAAGTAGCAGAGGGGGTTGTTAATCAGTTTCGGCTGCTTTGGTGTTAATGAAATTGACAACAGGTGCACTAGAGGGGCAACAATGAGATGACCCCCACAACAGGAATGGTTTTCCAGGTAGAGGCCACTGAAATTGTTTCCCTCCTCATCTTTTCTGACTGTTTTTCACTAGTTTTGCATTTGGCTAGGGTCAGTGTCACTACTGGTAGCATGAGGCGATACCTGGACCCCACAGAGGCTGCACAGGCAGTCCAACTCCTCCAGGATGGCACATCAATTCGTGCCATTGCCAGAAGGTTTGCTGTGTCTCCCAGCACAGTCTCAAGAGTATGGAGGAGATTCCAGGAGACCCAGTCCATATCAGTATAGATATCCTGCATAATTTTTTCCCCCCATTGAGATCTGATGGTTTCAAAGTGTTCCTTCAATTTTTTTGAGCAGTGTATATATATATATATATATATATATATATATATATATATATATATATATATACACACACACATGGATTATATAGTAAATTCAAATCAAACTGGACTGTTTGTATAAACAATCAAAACAATGGCACAGATAATAAACATCACATAACTGAAACATCAACAGTATAGGACATGTCACATTCAACGGCATTTTTAAACGGACGAGTCATTAAAAACAAGCAGCAGTTTAACACCTCATGATACCAACAGAAGATCCTTATCGGGACCAAACAGATATAATCTGTCTAATTACATGTTTCGAGCACGACCATGCACTGATAGGATATATAGGCCTATGTCCCCGTTTATCGTTCTAGGAGCTGTTATATCACGTTCTAATGTATTTACTCTGTGAATTTCACTGGAGATGACAGTATTTGGCCTTTGTTGCTTATACTAGCTTGCACCTTACCGATGGTTTTTTTTTTACTTTCGACCTAACACATTTTGGTTATTTAGGTGATGGGTTCAAAGATTGTAATTATTTTCTCGATGAAATGTAGTAAACCATTGTAAAGTGACACATTTAGCCTCCACCCGTTCAATTTGGACCCATTTCAACATTTCTTAAATTAAAGATCTACTGAATGTTAAGTTTCTTATGTATTTTTTTATTGAATTTGTATATAGAAATAGTATGCTGAGCTATATTATGACAATCTGGCTAGATGAGCTCACACGACTTTAAGAATAAAACTTCCTACTTTCTTATATAGTGTAGGATACGATAAAACTATGACCGGTTACAATTACAAAACACAAAGCAATGTAGGCCTATAGCTTAGATAGCCAATAGCTTTTTTATCTTCTCAAGTTGAATGGAACAAGACACTTCAGGAATAGAAAATCTATCAGTATTTTTCACTTTGAAAAATTGAAATTATTGGAGGATATGGGAGTTGTGAGAGTTGGGAGAGTGTTCTTGTTTTGGTTGAATCTTTAAAAAATTGTGGGCATCGTAACGATTTATTAGGCCTATTCTGTGACTGCCTGCGATTGAAACAGGGCACTGCTGAAAAAGATACACAGTCTTAGTCGGCAATCCCGTCATATAAAATAAATATAAAAAATAAGAACGGCCATCGTTGACAGGATATCTATCACGTAGTCTACTTGGAACTGATAGATGTAGGGTTCGGGTAGGATGACCCTTTCAAATGCCTGGCAGTCATACTGCAGCGTAACAATGAATGGAACGTCATTTCACAATGGAATGTTTCACACTCCACGACAAAAGATCAATGTAAAAACCCAGAGAGTAAGTTAGCGCCTGTACGGGTAAGTTGTTTTATTTCCCTTGTTAATTTGTCTTTGTGAAATGATTTGCTAAACTGAACTTTTAGCTAAATTCAATTGAAATTATCAATATAATACGCCTATGTGAACGATGTTTAGACGTATTTCGTTTTGAAAAGTCGATGTGGCCTTGTAGTATGGCTAATGCTCATACCAAAGGCTTCTGGATATTCTTAAGCCCTTATTAAAACAACTTCCCACGTCAAGAAGAGTATCATTCTAGCAGTACACCTAAAATAAGATAGCTGGTAAGATAATTTGTACATACAGGTTCACTGTTTGTGTGTTTGTGTGTGTGAGAGAGACAATATCTAAATGTCTGATATTTTACAGATTATCTTGTTACTTTTGCATAATGTGTGTTGTAGCCTACATTTCCTTTTTGTAGCATGAGGGACCAATGGGTTAAAACTACTAAGTGGTTCCAATGTGCAATCAATATCGAAGCAGTTTTTTACAAAAATACATCAGACAAAAATATGCATGTTAAGCCAACAAAGGGACAGAAATATATAAATTAACTGACATAATAAAGTTGTAATGTTTATAAATTCACAAATACATGCTGCAGAGCCACACAATTAAATGTAATATAAGCAAATGTAAAATGTCAGCTCCAACCACCTTAGCCCCTTTAAGCTAGGTCAAGATGATGAGGACCTGGCAGAGCGAGATGAGAGAATTCCTGAAAGTGAAGCTCTTCACAGAGAGGATCTGGATGGAAGAACGACTAGATACCACACAGGTCATTGTGATGAGAGAGATGGAGCGTAGGCTCAATAAATTCAAATCCATGGAGGAGAGGGAGAGGCTATTGACAAATGAGAATAGGTTTGAGGCAGAGAAGAAACTATTCGAGAGTGAAAGGAAGCAGCTGGAAG
Organism: Aplochiton taeniatus; assembly: GCA_017639675.1. NCBI lineage: Eukaryota > Metazoa > Chordata > Actinopteri > Galaxiiformes > Galaxiidae > Aplochiton > Aplochiton taeniatus. The sequence goes on from CM030189.1 coordinate 10,367,280, forward strand.
AGAGAAAGCTCCTGATGGACCAAGAGCAGAGGACAGAGAACAGGCTTCAGGAGATGGAGAAAGAACTGAAGGAACACAAGGATCTGATAGAGACGATCTTGGGAAAGGTGCCATTCCAAAACAACGCTAGAGGAACAGAGAACTTGGAGGATGAGGAAAAGAGAACCTTTAAACTGAAAGTAGAGACAAGCTGCAATGCTGAAATAGAGCAGCTGATTAAAATCTGTAGGCTTCTGGTGATGGAAAGAGATCAGAGAGGGCTGACAGAAGGAGAAAGAACAACCTTGGAAAGACAGAGGATCGTTGAGCTGAATGAGAGAGGACTGGAGAGTGAGGGCAAGTTGACGGAAGAGAACAAGGTTGCTATAGAAAAAGCCATGTTGAAAGAGAGCAGGCACAATGAGAGAGAGAACTGCCTAAAGGAGGAGAATCAACTGGCAGAGAAAAACATACATACCTTGCATAAACTGAGTGTGGTTAAGGAGGAGAAGAGTTGGTTTGAGAAGGAGAAGAAGTTGTTGGATGAGTCAAGGAGAATGGTTGAACAAAAGCAGATGATTAAAGAGAAACAGCTACAGCAAATGGAGAAAGAGCTGAAGCTGCAGGCCGAGCAGGTACAAAGAGAAAGACTGATTCTGGAGAAGAATCAGATACTGGAAACCAACATGGAACAACAAAAACAGAGAGATGTGCTGCTGGATGTAAATCATCAGAAGGACGCTCAAACAGAAAAGAAAGATAAACTGGGCAATGAACCAAAGGCAAAGTGGGCCGTTAAAGTTGGGATGATAGAGAAACCTGCAAATAATGCGCCAGATTTTGAAACTAAGAGCGGGAAGGCAACACATGGAGATGTGGTGGTCTTGGTGGACAAAGAGTTTCAGAACAAAACAAAAGAGGGTACTGAATCTGATAACTTTCAGACAACAGAGACGATTAAGCCGGAAGTTCTGGTGGTAGTCGACGCCCTGGAAGATTGTGACCGGAAAATGTCTGCCACTCTTGAAATGCCAGTTGTGAAGGTGAATAAAATACCTAAACTGTCTTGCAAGAATAACACAATGAACAATAATACTGCACCGTCTGGCAATAAAGAAGTGGATTTGCTGCCTGAAGAACTGAACATAATTGAACCAGACCCTAAAAACTCAGAAGCCACAGAAAGTAGAGTTCAGCCTGAGAACAGCACTGACTGGTCTGATTCTGATGAAAGCGACTGTAAGCCTGCAGTCATCCTCAAGGACAAGCAGCAAGAGGTCATACGAGGGGCAGAGAAAGCCAACCAGAAAGTCTTCAAACTCTATCAAGACAAACTGAAGGCTAGAGGAAAGATGGATGCTCAAGCCATTGATAGTTGGTCAGACACGGATGTTGAAGACACACAGGAAAAAAATCTGTCTGTTGATGACAAAATCACACAAAAGGCCAATCTTTCTGGCAATAAGACGAGACCAAAAAATAAAATTGCAGTGCCTGGTGATGAAGAGGTGGATTTGCTGCTTGAACCACTGAACGTGCTGGAAACCAAACCCCAAATTTCAAAAGCTTCAAGTATTGGAGTCCAGATTAAGAACAGCACTGACTGGTCTGAATCTAATGAAAGCGACTGTAAGCCTGCGGTCACACTCAAGGAGAAGCAGCAAGAGGTCATACGACGAGCAGAGAAAGCCAACCAGAAAGTCTTCAAACTCTATCAAGACAAACTGAAGGCTAGTGGAAAGATGGATGCTCAAGCCACTGATAGTTGGTCAGACACGGATGTTGAAGATACACAGGATAAACATCAGTCTGTTGTTAAGAAAATCTCTCAAAAGGCCCATCTTTCTGGCAATAAGAAGGGACAAAACAAAACATTGGCACCGTCTAGGGATAAAGAGGTGGATTTGCTGCTTGAGGAACAGAACATACTGGAAACAGAACCAAAACACTCCAAAGCCTCAGAACGTAAAGTCCAGATTAAGAACACCACTGACTGGTCTGATTCTGATGAAAGTATCTGTAACCCTCCAGTCACCCTCAAGGACAAGCTGCGAGAGATCATGCGAGGGGCAGAGAATGCCAACCAGAAAGTCTTCAAACTCTATCAAGACAAACTGAAGGCTAGTGGAAAGATGGATGCTCAAGCCATTGATAGTTGGTCAGACACGGATGTTGAAGACACACAGGATAGAAATCAGTCTGTTGTTAAAAACATCACACAAAAGGCCCATCTTTCTGGCGATAAGAGGGGGGGAAACAAGAAGATTGCACCGTCTGGGGATAAAGAAGTGGATTTGCTGCCTGAGCAACGGAACATGCTGGAAACAGAACCCCAAATTTCTAAAGCCTCAGGTATTGGAGTCCAGAATAAGACCACCACTGACTGGTCTGAATCTGATGAAAGCGACTGTAAGCCTGCGGTCACCCTCAAGGACAAGCAGCAAGAGGTCATACGAGGGGCAGAGAAAGCCAACCAGAAAGTCTTCAAACTCTATCAAGACAAACTGAAGGCTAGTGGAAAGATGGATGCTCAAGCCATTGATAGTTGGTCAGACACGGATGTTGAAGACACACAGGATAAAAATCAGTCTGTTGTTAAAAACATCACACAAAAGGCCCATCTTTCTGGCGATAAGAGGGGGGGAAACAAGAAGATTGCACCTTCTGGGGATAAAGAAGTGGATTTGCTGCCTGAGCAACGGAACATGCTGGAAACAGAACCCCAAATTTCTAAAGCCTCAGGTATTGGAGTCCAGAATAAGACCACCACTGACTGGTCTGAATCTGATGAAAGCGACTGTAAGCCTGCGGTCACCCTTAAGGACAAGCAGCAAGAGGTCATACGAGGGGCAGAGACTGCCAACCAGAAAGTCTTCAAACGCTATCAAAATAAACTGAAGGCTAGTGGAAAGATGGATGCTCAAGCCATTGATAGTTGGTCAGACACGGATGTTGAAGACACACAGGATAAAAATCAGTCTGTTGTTAAAAACATCGCACAAAAGGCCCATCTTTCTGCCGATAAGAGGGGACAAAACAAGAAGATTGCACTGCCTGGCGATAAAGAAGTGGATTTGCTGCTTGAGGAACTGAACATGCTGGAAACAGAACCAAAAAACCCCAAAGCCTCAGAAAGTAAAGTCCAGATTAAGAACACCACTGACTGGTCTGATTCTGATGAAAGCGACTGCAAGGCTGCGGTCACCCTCAAGGACAAGCAGCAAGAGGTCATACGAGGGGCAGAGAAAGCCAACCAGAAAGTCTTCAAACTCTGTCAAGATAAACTGAAGGCTAGTGGAAAGATGGATGCTCAAGCCACTGATAGTTGGTCAGACACGGATGTTGAAGATACACAGGATAAACATCAGTCTGTTGTTAAAAACATCGCACAAAAGGCCCGTCTTTCTGGCAATAAGAAGGGACAAAACAAAACATTGGCACCGTCTAGGGATAAAGAGGTGGATTTGCTGCTTGAGGATCAGAGCATACTGGAAACTAAACCAAAACACTCCAAAGCCTCAGAATGTAAAGTCCAGATTAAGAACACCACCGACTGGTCTGATTCTGATGAAAGCATCTGTAACCCTCCGGTCACCCTCAAGGACAAGCAGCGAGAGATCATGCGAGGGGCAAAGAATGCCAACCAGAAAGTCTTCAAACTCTATCAAGACAAACTGAAGGCTAGTGGAAAGATGGATGCTCAAGCCATTGATAGTTGGTCAGACACGGATGTTGAAGACACACAGGATAAAAATCAGTCTGTTGTTAAAAACATTGCACAAAAGAACCATCTTTCTGGCGATAAGAGGGGACAAAACAAGAAGATTGAACTGCCTGGCAATAAAGAAGTTGATTTGCTGCCTGAACAACTGAACATGCTGGAAACAGAACCAAAAAACTCCAAAGCCTCAGAAAGTAAAGTCCAGATTAAGGACACCACTGACTGGTCTGAATCTGATGAAAGCGACTGCAAGCCTGCGGTCACCCTCAAGGACAAGCAGCGAGAGGTCATACGAGGGGCAGAGAATGCCAACCAGAAAGTCTTCAAACTCTATCAAGACAAACTGAAGGCTAGTGGAAAGATGGATGCTCAAGCCATTGATAGTTGGTCAGACACGGATGTTGAAGACACACAGGATAAAAATCAGTCTGTTGTTAAAAACATCGCACAAAAGAACCATCTTTCTGGCGATAAGAGGGGACAAAACAAGAGGATTGAACTTCCTGGCAATAAAGAAGTTAATTTGCTGCCTGAACAACTGAACATGCTGGAAACAGAACCAAAAAACTCCAAAGCCTCAGAAAGTAAAGTCCAGATTAAGGACACCACTGACTGGTCTGAATCTGATGAAAGCGACTGCAAGCCTGCGGTCACCCTCAAGGACAAGCAGCAAGAGGTCATACGAGGGGCAGAGAAAGCCAACCAGAAAGTCTTCAAACTCTATCAAGACAAACTGAAGGTTAGTGGAAAGATGGATGCTCAAGCCATTGATAGTTGGTCAGACACGGATGTTGAAGACACACAGGATAGAAATCAGTCTGTTGTTAAAAACATCGCACAAAAGAACCATCTTTCTGGCGATAAGAGGGGACAAAACAAGAAGATTGAACTGCCTTGCAATAAAGAAGTTGATTTGCTGCCTGAACAACTGAACATGCTGGAAACAGAACCAAAAAACTCCAAAGCCTCAGAAAGTAAAGTCCAGATGAAGGACACCACTGACTGGTCTGAATCTGATGAAAGCGACTGCAAGCCTGCGGTCACCCTCAAGGACAAGCAGCAAGAGGTCATACGAGGGGCAGAGAAAGCCAACCAGAAAGTCTTCAAACTCTATCAAGACAAACTGAAGGTTAGTGGAAAGATGGATGCTCAAGCCATTGATAGTTGGTCAGACACGGATGTTGAAGACACACAGGACAAAAATCAGTCTGTTGTTAAAAACATCGCACAAAAGAACCATCTTTCTGGCGATAAGAGGGGACAAAACAAGAAGATTGAACTGCCTTGCAATAAAGAAGTTGATTTGCTGCCTGAACAACTGAACATGCTGGAAACAGAACCAAAAAACTCCAAAGCCTCAGAAAGTAAAGTCCAGATGAAGGACACCACTGACTGGTCTGATTCTGATGAAAGCGACTGCAAGCCTGCGGTCACCCTCAAGGACAAGCAGCGAGAGGTCATACGAGGGGCAGAGAAAGCCAACCAGAAAGTCTTCAATCTCTATCAAGACAAACGGAAGGTTAGTGGAAAGATGGATGCTCAAGCCATTGATAGTTGGTCAGACACGGATGTTGAAGACACACAGGATAGAAATCAGTCTGTTGTTAAAAACATCACACAAAATAACCATCTTTCTGGCGATAAGAGGGGACAAAACAAGAAGATTGAACTGCCTGGCGATAAAGAAGTTGATTTGCTGCCTGAACAACTGAACGTGCTGGAAACCAAACCCCAAATTTCTAAAGCCTCAGTTATGGGAGTCCAGATTAAGAACACCACTGACTGGTCTGAATCTGATGAAAGCGACTGCAACCCTGCGGTCAACCTCAAGGGCAAGCAGCAAGAGGTCATACGACGGGCAGAGAAAGCCAACCAGAAAGTGAATATACTTGCTGGTAAAAAACGAGCATTGAAACAGAAACAATTAAAAGCGGAAGAATCTAAATCTGAGTGGTCCAACAGTACAGAGGAGAAAGAACCGACCGAGAAACTCCTAGCAAATCCGCTTCAGACAAGTTTCAAAAAGTGTCAACCAGATCCACCAATCACAAACTTTCAAAATACTCAGCCAGGTTTACAGCATGCAAGCTTTCCAAATAACTCGGAAGACAATTCAAAGAAAATGACCTCTGGCAAACATTTAGAACCAAAAAAGTCAGGAAAAGGCCTGTTAGATACTAAAATGAGTCGTTTGAAGACTGAAATAAGTATAGATCACATAAATGGCATTGAAATAGAACCACCGATTGATATGGAGTTAATACGTCAAAAAATGAAAGAAGCCTTAAAAGCCTTAAAAGCCAAAGAATCTAAATCTGAGTGGTCCGACACTACAGAGGAGGAAGAACCGACCGAGAAATGCCTAGCAAATCCGCTTCAGACAAGTTTCAAAAAGTTTCAACCAGATCCACTAATCACAAGCTTTCAAAATACTCAGCCAGGTTTACAGCATGCAAGCTTTCCAAATAACTCGGAAGACAATTCAAAGAAAATGACCTCTGGCAAACATTTAGAACCAAAAAAGTCAGGAAAAGGCCTATTAGACACTAAAGTCAGTCGTTTAAAGACTGAAGTAAGTATGGATCACGTAAACGCCATTGAAATAGAACCACCGATTGATATGGAGTTAATACGCCAAAAAATGAAAAAAGCCTTAAAAGCCTTAAAAGCCAAAGATTCTGAATCTGAGTGGTCCGACACTACAGAGGAGGAGGAACCTCCCGCGCAGCAGACACAAGAGAGCAAACCAAATCAGGTAGATAATCGCTTAGTTGGAGGTTCTAGGCCGAACCGACTGTCAAGCGGGGAGATCAGCAGAACAGAGAAAAAAATGAGTGATCAACAGCCTGTCGAGTCTCAAGGAAAAACAGATGAGAAGAGCATCACATCGGCAGCGAAGAAGCAGGAGGAAACAAATGTTCCAAATGTGAAAACTGATACTAACACTATGTCATGTGATGATCCACTGAGGGTTTTAGAGAATATTTTGGGAATTAATATGGCTGAAAACGAAGATTTGCTCATGAACTGGGGCTTCATAGCAACACCTACTGAGGACCTGCCCAACCCTGGGGCAGAACGTAAAACCAAGTCTAAGGGTGGCCTTTTTAGCACTCTCCAAACTAAAAAGGACTCCTTCCTCCAAAAACGCGCTGATAAAAAACAGGAAAAGAAAACAGAGAAAGACAGGTTAAAACTTGAAGAACTGGAAAAGAAAAAAAAGTATAGACAGATGGGTTTACAATGGATGGAGGCAGCCTTGAAAAAGCTGCAAGAGGATAAAAAGGCCGAGAAGGAATTGAAGATGCAAGCTAAAAATAGGTTACAACTTGAAGAACTGGAAAAGAAAAAAAAGTTTAGACAGATGGGTTTAGAATGGACGGAGGCAGCCTTGAAAAAGCTGCAAGAGGAACAAATGGCAGAGAAGGCATTGAAGATGCAAGCTAAAAAACGGTTACAACTTGAAGAACTGGAAAAGGAAAAAAAGTATCGACAGATGGGTTTAGAATGGACGGAGGCAGCCTTGAAAAAGCTGCAAGAGGAACAATTGGCAGAGAAGGCATTGAAGATACAAGCTAAAAAAGATAAAATGAAGAGAAAAAATCTTCGATCATATGAGAGAGCAATGTCCAAGTGGGATGAGTCCGAAGAGAACTTGCGGGAATTCCAGCGTCAGTACATGCCTGAGGAGGAAAATGTGAATTGAATCCATAGACGATGACGACAACGAACTGTACAAGTGAGTGGATGACGCTGATTAGGAGTAGGTTTCACCTTCTCTATGACACTTCCCTCAGGTTCACATTATTTGCTTTATTTAACTGGCATAATCGTTTTAAGAGAGATTTTAGATAGGAAAGGAGACAGTTAGGCAAGTCACGCGTTAATGTACAGCTTTTGTAACACTGGAACTTCTTTCATGTTTCTTTTTTTAGGTTTTTCATCCTGGTTGTGAAACAGGGCTGCAGTCCTTTCTCTGGGATTTTACTGCAGTCTGGTGAAGGACTACCTTCATCCACTTATCATTTTGTGTTTTCATAAAGACCTATTAAAATTGTTTTATTGGAAATAATAACGGATATCTGGGTCAATAATGTATTCTTTTATAAAGTCACAGTAATGCAATCAACATCAACTTTTTAATACCGAAGAAGATTGTATTAATTGAATACATTATGTCAACACATACTTCTTGATTTCTCTCGTTTGTAATTTTCTGGTGCACAGTGGCCGACTCATAATGAATGTATTGTTAACTTCTAAAATGAGGGAATTTATTATGACATTGATGTTTGAAACGTGACCCAAAGTGTTTTCCCCCTCTCCGCTAAACTGTGAAAAGGGTAAATTTAGAATTCAGATATAACCTTCAATCTAATCAGTCAAGTTTGAACCGGGGCGGCCTGGAGAGCCGACTCCGGAACCGGGGCAGCCTGGAGAGGGGCCTCGGGAGCGGCTGGGGCAGCCTGGAGAGGGGCCTCTGTGGGGTCACCAGCGGGAACTAGAATTTACCCTGGGGCCGTAGGGGAGGCCGAAGGGTCAAAACGGCTGCTCAGCGCCTGGAGGAACCACAGTTTGCACATGCGGGAGTCTGAGCACCCGAGTTGTATAGGCCCCATTCTCGCGCCACGCCGCTCAGCCGCTCCAGGACGTACAAGATTTTGAGGCCTTCCATCCTGTAGGCGGCCGGGCGGTGTTGGAACTCCCGGAGGCACTGCCGCACAAACCCCTGCTAGTCCTCCGGATTCCGGGCATAACCCCCCAGATCCTCCTGAAACCCAGAGAGTGGAGGCCTAGGAGTTCTTCCTGCTGGGTCCATTGCTGGTGTCTTCATTCTGTCAGGGTCTGGTATGAAGGACGAACCCAAACGCAGGTTGCAGAAGCCAAAAGCGTTTATTCACAGAGACCAGGAACACAGGGAGGCAGACAGCATACAAGCGCAAACACTTTCAAACACAATGAGGACACAAAGAACTGAACTAAGGCAGGGCTTATATACAAAACAAGGGCAAACCGTAAACCAATGAAAACCAGGAAAACCTAAACGGCCGTGACATCATCAGCCTCAAACCACGTCTGCTGCTCCTTCACAGCTAGGATACCAGCTCCAAACTTCACATACGTCGTATCCGCAACCTCCTTCTGCTGCTCCAACTGTTGTTCGACAGTCAATGCATCAGTCTACCCCTACTGTACTGCACTACAGTCAAATCAATACAGCTCTACTGTACCCCCACAGCACCTGTTACAACCTCTGGCAACGGCAGGACAGCATCCATATCAACATGCTCTGGTGACCCCACAGCCACAGTATCAACCCCCTGTCGTGCCCGTACAACACATGTATCAGATTGCACCGGCATCAGCGGCTCTACCAACCTATCCGGACACCCAAGGGGCACCCGTCCAGCAGGGACGTTACACACTGGAGTCTACACTTCCCAATTATCAGTTGCGACCCCCAGCTCAGACGTTGCCAGTCTACCAGTCACCACCGGCTCCTCTTGTCCAGCCAGCCTTCCAGCCCACTCCCAGAATGTTTGACACCTGCAGCTCACTATGAACCACCTCGACGGCAACCAGTTCCTGTCCCCACTCTACCTAACCTGGTAAACGATAGCAAGAGAGAGTTTACAGATGTCAAAATGGCTTTGAACTACTTACTGAATTCTCATGACGAGCCGACTGAGCATTACAAATACAGAGTGCTGATGGAGCATCTAAAGCTAGATGAGGCAACAGAATTTAACTGATGTCTACCGGTCACGCTGATCGGCTCCCGAGTCAGCTTCCCAAGAACTCCCGGGATAGCTTCAACGAACACCTGCAGGTGTGGGGTAGACTGCAAACAGCCTAAACCTACAACCTCGGGGGCGTTGAGGGCAGGCCGTTTCCACCACCGCTTACTATGCCTGCAGTGCTGAGGTAAAGGCCAGGATCACCTCGACCTTCAGCTCCATTCAGAATGACTTGAGCTATACTAACATTCCTACATAGTAACAGATCAAATGTAGAAGGCACAGCATATACAATATTGCTCATTACTTAACTGATGTACATGCATTACCCCAATTGTGTACAAGTTTAGACATGATGCATGCACAATTACAATTAAACTTTGTCCTGATCACTGATCATAGGGTTAATTCATTCATTCATCTATTTATGGAGCGTTTATCATTTGTTTATGACAGTATGGTATTCTTAACTGCTATTATAATAAGATTGTCTGCTTAAATGTATTAATTCCTGCTCCAACACTAAACAGTCAAATGACTGAAAATGATCACTTGAATGAAGTTTAAGTACATCTGAGGGTAAATAAGTAATAGAAGTGTGTTCCTAATGTTATCCTGGTGTTTGTTAATTCATTCATCTATTTATGGCGGGTTTATCATCTGTTTATAACAGTATGATATTCTTAACTGTTAATATTAAAAGATTACCTGCATAAATGTATTCATTTCTGCTCCAATACTAAGGAAAAATTACTGAAAATGATTACTTGAATGACGTTTATGTACATCTGAGGGTAAATAAGTAATGGTATGACTTATACTTAACAGTATGAAGTATGCAATCTTGTAATAAACCACCATTGTGATCATGAAATACATTTATTTGTTCAGTATCCTTTATACAATTGTGCACAATTCAGAATGACTTGAGCTATACTAACATTCCTACATAGTAAAAGATACATGTATAAGGCACGTCACATATAACATTGCTCATTACTTAACTGATGTACATGCATTAGCCCAATTGTGTACAAGTTAAGACATGATTCATTTACAATTACAATTCAACTGTGTCCTGATAGGCTTAATTCATATACTTCTACATAAATAGGATTATGGCAGGACTAATTCAGGTCTTTGACAAGTGAGTCATCATCTTTTGATTCAGGTCTTTGACAAGTGACTGATTACTTCACTGCCACAATTACAGACTGCTGAAAGATATATCTGTTCAACAATGAGATGACAATGATTCTTGACCTGAGGAAGGTGATTTGTATTACAAACACATATCAATGCACACTATGACCAGTTCCTGGTGAGGCTCGAATCAGGGATCTTCTGAACACAAGACAGGCACTCTAATTTAGACCTCTTTAGCTATAGGAACTCAATAAAACACGAAAACCTGCTTATAACAGTAAGTAAATGTGTGCTTTCATGACTAACATTGTGCTCTAACGGCTATTAAGTTATCATTATGTTTATGTGTATCTTCACACACACACCCATATATATATATATATATATATATATATATATATATATACATATATATATATATATATATATATATATATATATATATATATATATATATGTATATATATATATATATATATATATATATTTGTCTTTGCTCTATGTAGATGGAGAATCCCATTTTTGTCATGGAGAAGGGGCTGCTAGTGCTCAGGGCTTCACCTGAGGCTCTGAAGCTTGCTGCTGGCAGCAGAGCCCCGGGGTCCAGCCAGACCCCAGCCGTCAGGGTCAAGAAGCCGGAGGAGGTGGAGGCCGAGGCTGGAGGCCGAGGCTGGAGCCCGCGTCGTCTCCGAGGGTGGTGACCCCGGTATGGATAGGCTGGTACTGAGCCTCCTCAGAAGGACAATCAGTAAAATCCTCTATTGCTGCCATCTATACAACGTAACTTGCAACAAACAAGAAATACTAAACCAGACTACACACAAGACAACGTAGTGTCCAAGCTGCAATGCAGTTAAGCCACACACAAATAACCATTAATCACTTAAGGCTACACACACCGGACACTAAACAGCCAACATCCTTTCTCAAGTGGCATACAACCTGCCTTAGCAGCAAAACTCAACTCGATGAGCTCTCAAGATTACTTGTTTAGTAATACACACTAAACCACTAAAGTACAGTAGCACAAAATAGGATCCTCAAAACAAGATTCAGCCCATTGAACCTGTCAGAAACCCTCTACCTGTAACTTCCCTAAGCACAGGGAAACTGCTACTAATACAAGCCCAAAAAAGCAACACCTGCAATTGCTACAAAAACATCTAAACGCAAAGTTAGGATTTCAAGAGAATAAATGCACAATTAATGCAGCAAACTTCTACTCAACACCTCCAAACAAACCTTCCTGCTCTCCTATCCCACCAGCAAACAGGGAGAAGTGGTTACTGAGTGCCGCCCCTAACCAACATGTCTGTTTAGGTACATGCTTAGAGCAACCCTGGTTCCTAATTACACAGTAATTAACCTGCTTATAACAGTAAGTAAACGGGTGCTGTCATGGCTGTAACATTGCGCTCTACACTGGCTATTCAGCTTGGTCCCTGCTCCATGGTCAATGAAACAAATACGGTTGGTCAATATAGCCATTATAGTCAGCCAATACGTTTCTTGTGTTGCATTATCAGCTGTACGTTCGCCTATATTGCTTGCACTTTTAACGTGATAATGTCAGCATATCGATAATAACGACAAGCACGTGTTTGCGAGCGCACAAAACAATCCATCTTTCCAAATGTGTCGCTCCGATGTCGAACTCACCCTTGATTCCATGTATTACCTACTCGATCACAGATGAGCGCAAGGAATCAAGACTCAATGTGCTAATCAGAGTGCTCCATAACCACTCTAACCACTGCATTCTCGCACCCCATATTCTCGCACAACCTATCGAACTTTTCTTGGCTGCTAGTGCTGTGAACCATTTGAATATTTGATGAAAAACAGACAACACAACGAGGAAAAAACAAAACGATCGAAAACTGGGCTACTTGAACATTGAGAAGATTGGTGGTCTTATGCTGCCATCTGGGGGCGGTAAGAGGTAAGTAAAGTAATGGGAGTGTTGCTACAATTCTCGCCACCTGGGTGGCCGCATAAGACCACGAATGGAAAATGAGTTTTCGATGTTAGGTCAGAATGTCAGAATATCTTATTGTTTTGGGAGTGCAGAATTATCAAACTGTTTGGCAACTGTTTTAAATCACACACAACGCTAAAATGGCGTTAAGTAGGCCCTAACCAGTAAAAAACACCTTGCTGCCAAATGATAATGTCATAGTGGTTTAATACCGCGGGAATCCACAGTGCCATGGGGGGCGCTATTTCCCCCAAAACACAAAAATTAATGGAAGTCTATGGAGGTTTCACAAGAAGCTTTATAAAACGGCCAAAATGAGGAACGCTTCACGAATTTGCGTGTCATCCTTGCGCAGGGGCCATGCTAATCTTCTCTGTATCGTTCCAATTTTAGTATATGTATTGCCGAAGCGAATACATGTACTCTTAGAAACAGAGCAGACTAAATAGGGCACCTGGACGCTGACTTTTTCTTTCACGCCTCAGTATTTATAGGACAATCCAGGCATTTCTGGGAAATCTATCACTCACCTCCCTGAAAAATCCACATTCCAACAGAAGATCATGTTTAAAACATTAAAATGTTGCTTGTGTGATCTTCTAGGGGGGCTGAAGAAGAGAACCCTGGGTAAAATGCAGTGAGGACTCATCTTTGTGAGGCAGGATTGGCTGTGTCCTCAGCGATCAACCCCCACAGCAGAGAGACGCCCTACACGGAAGTGTCGTAAGGGTCCCCTTCCCCCACGCCTTTCATTCCTTTGTGTTTGCGGAAGCCTGAGGAACACACACAGACACACACATAGTCACACAGAGAAAGGATCAACTGAATCAACTGAGTCAATCCAAGCCCTTTGTATAGAAGGAATAGGATATAGTTATTGTGGGTGTTTTGGTAACACTTACAAGACAGACTGGGCCAGCGTTGGTCTTTCATGTCCTCTGTGAAGATAAAACTGAAACTTCAAAGACCAATTTCATGTTAAGGGACAGACAAGAGTCAATAGAAAAACCTTGAGATGATGTTGAAACAGCAATGTCCTATAATAGCTTATTTGAGGTTTAGGTTGTTATGATTTAAAGTCCCGCCGTACCTCAAATCAATAATAATAATAAATATGGTCAGCCTTTAATTTTATAGATGTTATTGTCTTACCTTAACAGATAAGAATGATAAGCCATAATTTTTATTTATTTATTTATTTGTACTGACAATAAAAAAAAGGCAATCATAATCCTACAAGAGTATCCAAACTCAAAAAGCAATTTTCTAAGTGCTAAAAATAAAATAATAATAGGCCTACTAAAACAAATACAAATACATCAGGGTCACATTACAGTAACTTAAGGTTATACATATAAAGTTTTATTTTTTCTTTATAAGTTATAACGCAGGAAAACAGCAAGGGTGTAGTTTAAAAAAATCTACATTTGTGGATATATTTTGCCAAAATAATTTAATTGTTACATAGAAACGCTGTCTCTTTATCCTCCATCAAAATACCAAATTGCACATGTCTGTCAGTAATATTTGGAAAAACGAGATCTTTAGAAGTAATCCCTCCCCGACCAATCGAGTTGACCTCTCTCCCCAACATATGTCTCAAAACGTCCGAAATTTGACAAATAGAGCTCAGGTGATAAAAAAAAAAAAAATCTACAATAATCAAACGAAATACATCTAAATCATTATTAGGCCTACTGTTAAACAGTTTCTGGAACCCACCACATCAACCCTTTGCGCCAACAGATGTTCAATTAAGACATGAAAATATAACTTCAGATAGTTTTAGTCTTTGGGCATGGTTGAGGTTAATAGTATAGAGGCCTTGTTATTGTCGGCCAGTAACTGTGAATTGTACACACCTGCGGCAGCCGGCAAGCCCCGTCAACATACTCTACCTCGGGAATGACATACCTAGCCGTTGAAATCTGGCGCCCTAGAAATGTGTTACTGCACAGGTGATTGTTGCACATTTACTGCAGCTATGTTGTCGAGAACGTGCATGAAGTCATTCACGTGCGGAAACATGCACGAGTTTAAAACGTTGACTGAGTAAGCTAACAATGTATCGCGCAATGCACAACCCACTCCGACCTGCACCTGGTGGGGTTCGAACCAGGGACCTTCTGAATCGACAGGCACCCTCATTTTCAAGGGCTTGGGGCAAAAGGGGCGTAAGTAACATTTCAGAATTTTACTGTGGAGCAAAAAAAAACTTTTCACTTATTGTAATTTTTGTGACATGACAGGTAGAAATAAGCAGCCTGATCTTGGACTGTTTGACTGTTACAGAGCTGCAGCAACACCAAGACCCAACACCTTTTCTGTAGTGAAGATTATTAAATTTTTTTTTTTTTTTTTACAATTTCTCAGGTTAGTGCTTATATGACTTTCTCACTATACTTGAAACGGAAACTTGACTTTGCATGTGTTTCATTATTTCTGTGCAGAATGGAGCACAAAATCCAAATCACAGAGGAAATGCAGGCACCCGGAGCAAGAGGCAGAAAAAACAAGGTGTGTACAGTAGCTGGCATACTTGTTGCAAACATTTCACATTTCAAAGATAAACATGAAGACAATGACAGGCTCACTCCCTCTGTGAATATTGAAATGATAATTTCATATTCTCTTGTAGATGCGGATTACGGCAGTAGCGACGCGGAGTGGTCCTTATCTTCCAATTTGGACCATAAGGACTACACACCGGGTTCAGACCAGGATGACAGCAGCGCCAGTAGTGGCTCGGCCAGCGGGTCCCGGCCAGCGGGTCCCGGAGAGCCGCAGCAGCCAACAAAGAGGGCAAGTCGGCTGCCCTGCTGCCACCGCCTCCACCTCTACGGACAGAAAACCCAAGGGCAAAATTTCTTCATGAGGGGAAAAGTGTGGAGCTGTTGCTGGCATAACAGAGAGCCAAGGAGAAGTAGGGAAACATAGAGTTTGTGTATATCGTTTTTTTTAATATATATACATTTTACATATTGTTTAATCGTTTCTATTTTATATTTGTTTTTTTTCTCGCAAAAAATGAAAGCTTTTGAAATCTCAAGCGTCATTACAATTTCTTGAAATCAAAGCACCAAAACAATTCTCAAACACACGCACATTTCTTTCAGTCAGTCACTAAATCCATCCAATAAATTCTGTATTAATAATCATAATAAAATATTAGATCGAGTGAATCTATCCTATGTACTACCAACTCGATCACAAAGCAGGCCGACAGAGGAGCGCGAGTGAGTGAACCTTCAGTGGTGATGTTCCCTAACGAGCCGAAATCACTCGTGCTGATTATAGACACAGCGCGTTTAAAGATTAAAAACATTTCGACCCCCACTCTTTGCCTAATCATGGTTGATCCACTGCCTCCAACCCCCCAGCCCTTGTAGTGGCTAGTGCCAAGCGGCCAGTATACGCTACAGTGTGTGTATGGGAATCTTCTGACAAGCTGTCGTTAGTGACAGACCTGACTCCAGTAGTCGGTTTTTGAAAAGGGTGAGGTTCCAGAAGACGGTTTACAACTTGTTAACCGTCTTCTGGAACCTCACTCGTTTAAAAAAGAGACGCGTTGGTAACATCAAGCAACCAGTAAAGCTGCCTACGCTAAGGAAAAAGTCGTTGCTTAGCAGGGAAATACTGTTCAGAGTTGGAGCGTAGACACCTCCCCCTACCAATGCCCCAACCTCCAACCAACCAATCTCAATCTGCACCAGTCAACACATCAGAAAGTTGACAGGTAGTCTAGTGCTCACAGTTAGTAGAAGTAGAGCTAGAAAAAAATCCCCAAACAATCTAGGCCTACTCAAATAAATAAAAAATGATTAATACACTTTTATTACTATTATTCATTATTAATACTATTAAGTGCTTCAAATAAATCAAAGAATAGTAGTACATCGATTGCAAATGCAAGCAGTTGCAACAGCTACAATAAAAAATTAATAAAAAGCCAACATGGAGTCTGAACAAGTGTTAAATTGAGACAGAACATGGGCAGATTTTGCGGTCCGAAAATGAGAGCACCGGATCTCACCACACTGTAGATAGGAGGGTGCAGTTCCGGTCATATTATCCGGTCATTGAGGACATAACTCAAAGAAATGTTCAAATACAACATGTGAATTTTAAACTGCTTCTATTATAGATATAAACAAAAAAGGCAGAGTATTTATATCCCTATAACATTTACTTTATTTTCATAGGCTATACAATAATGGTATTTACAAAATCGATCATAGGAGAAACATTTTCGAGAGTGGTATTTCAAATTATACCTGCTGAGACAGAGCATAGCATACTTGGAACAACTAACCATCCTTTCACTGCCACATCCAAAATGTGATTAATTACATAATCATCAACAGCTGCAGCCCCACATTAATATTTGAAATAATTGCAAGCCTGTTTGGGTCTTTTTCAATACACTCACAGTACAGTCTGCATAACTGTTCAAGAACAGTGGCTGTCACCACTGGTTGCATTGCCAATTAATAGTTTTATTCTAATCTGGAATAAACCTTGTGTGTAGGGTATTTTAACATATCAAGTAGCACCTGGTTATGTTATGTTCGTTATTTAAACACTAACTACAGGACAGAAATCAACAATCATAATTAAATAAAGTCTCCACAACAAAATAATGTCAATTACAAAGGGAGGAGCAGATACATAGAGATACCTTCCTACCACTAAAATATTATCACAGCAATTGCTTCTGGGTAAATCCTTTATATGCTCATCACTTCAAATCAAAAGTTACTTTGAGGGAAAATAGGGGGTAAGTATAGGTCAAAACAGTAGGCGGAAAGATATCATATCTATACATTTGAAAACGGCATCAATAAACAAGTCTTCTTTTAGTTCTTTTTCATGTTATAAACAAACACACACACTGCGTGTTAATGTTATCTATATTATTATTCTTTAGAGTAGTGCATTTGTGAATCTAAAATCCAGGGCTTTTAATAGCATCCGTGTATTCTCAGGTGAAGCCTCTATAATTACCAACATTTTAGTTAAGACATACAGGCCTACATTGTTAATTCTTTGCTCTCTCAAGGACATATCTGAAGTGCTTGTTTAGGTTTACAGAAAAATCTTAATTCTTGCAGGAATTACTTCTAACCATTTAAAAAAGGCACCGTTGTAACCTGTGGAGCAATTGTATTGATGCAACCGATCAGCTAAACAGTAGAAAGCACAACAACCAACAACAGGGTCGTTAGTACTCAGTCATCAGTTGATCCTTGTGTGGAGGGAATATTATTACAAACAAAAACTGACAAGGACCTGAAAACCCTGCTGAAAAATCAGAGCCAGCTGAATTGGAGTAAGAAGGGTTTGAATCCTAATGCTCTTGTTGGGCCTTCGTTTACTCCGTCTCTTATCTAGATAATTGTTCTGGAGGAGAGTTGTTGAACCGCCACAATGATCTCCATTTCTTCAACTGCTGTGATGGTCCCTCCCACCGCGCCCTTGGCCCGGAACAGACACACTCCTCCGCCTTCTGTCCATCCAATCACCTGGGCAGCTGATAAATCACATGATTGAACATTGCTCACCTGCCCCAGAGGCTCCAGGGAGATTGAGTGATTCCATGTCAAAGTTGAAGCCAGGTGGCTAAGGGCGAAAAAGATACAGACGGAGGGATTGTTATCAAATTGTACCAAAGAATACTGAAGCGCGTATGCTCATGAAATGTTTTTTTTTTATTTTTTATCTTTTTTTAAACTTACTGCTTCTCCAGCTAGTTCCTTAGGTGGTTGGCCCAGGTCTTGTAGCTGGGAAGGAATACCACAACCATTTTTATTGAAAATCAATAAACCCGAAATTATTGAATAGAAAAGGACAACAAAACGGTGCCGGGTATCTCACTTTTTGCATGAGGTCCATAATATTCTCAAATGTGTTCTCCCCGCTGCCTTCTTCCTCCATCTCAAACTGCTTGCAGATCTCTCCCATCACCTGAGCCTGCTGCTCGTACCGCTTGTACTGGTCTAAGGGGAGGGTTGGTTTATTCACCTCCAGCCACTCTGGGTACTGTATGGAGAACGATGGTCAATTTACCATGCACAATCTGGCACAAAAATGATTGGCAGAGTACAAAGCACAATCCTACCTTGGCCGTGATTTCTTTGAGAGAGGGATAAAGCACTTCCTTGGAGAGCAGATTCTGCATGATGGACTGCATAATAGGCAAGATGTTTTCGTCCTCCTTCCCCCCTTCCCCACCCTCATCCAATCCCAAGCCTTCAAGAGTTTTAACAAGATCCTCTCCAGCTAAGCCTGTGCTCTGTCAAAACAAATGAAAAACAAATCAGTACAATAATCAAACCTATACTTGCACTGGATCATACATTTCGACTATTTATATTTCATAACATTTGCTCATATCTACGAATTGTTTCAACTGACGTACCTGCAGATTATCTGCATTTTTGGCCAATCCACTAAGGGTTTCTTTTAGACAGGAGGTGAATTCTTGTTGGGATGCAACATCTGTGCCTGCACAGAATATGTATTTAAAAGTAATACAAGAAAATACAGGCAATAAAACAGCAAACTAACATAATGTAGGAGAAAAAACAAAAGGCTCAGTGTATTCCTTACCCACTTTTCCTGCAGCCTGGGACAGCTTCTGAAAGTGCTGTAGCAGCTCGGGTTCTTCCTCAGCCAGTTCTGACATTGCTTTCTCCCACTCCTCCTTAGCATGAGAGGCCATGTCACCTTCGAACAATGACTCAAAGAACTTGCTATCCTCCAGCAGGGGGGGCTGAAGAAACAGACATCCAATAGTAAACGGGAAGGAGATAACGAAAAAAAATAAACAGACAGATTCTCTGATTCTGCGCTGACTGATTTAAATCAAAAAGCTTGAGTAAGGAGTTGTACCACATATTGTGGCTTAGATCCAGATGTATTTATGGCAAATTAAGAAAACATGACAGTGTGAACCCACACATAGGCTGTAGATTGCTTTTTTTTTATTCCTGAAAGTGATTGTAAAATTATGTCTTTGTTGGGGTTTAGACTTATCTCGCACTCTGCCCTTAATGCTGCGGCTACAATTCCAGGCTAGGATCCCCAACTCAAACTGCTAGATTACAGGCAAATGCTAAAGCAAGGAGCAACCCCAGCACATATGCTGGCCTGCGATACTCAGTTCAATAATGAGTCATGTAACCTGTGCACAACCTACTCAATATCTCTATTGAGAAGTTATCTTCACAATCAGGTCTAAGTTGTGAAGAATGTGCCAAAATGGGCTATCAACAAGTTCACCAAGTCTAACTAACTAGTTCTAAGATGTTCATCATTTTCTATGTGTTTTACAGTCATTGTAGTGTAAATTATGTTCATGTGTTTTCATGTTGCCATGTCTTCAAACTAATTTTCTACACATTTTTGTATTTATCTAAACCTGATTATTTTAACACATGCTTTTCTGATGAAGAGTAAGGAAAATGTTTGCACACGCCATGAAAGCTGCCGTTGACTGCACATCATGAGGTAAAACATAAATCCTAGTTTTAGCAGGACTGACATATCCGATACTGATCTATTCACATATTTTTGCATCGTGCCCCCATATTGATTTGATGGATCTGTTGGATCCGGAACATCACTACTACATCATCACTACTTTATTGAAACTTAGTGTTTACAATAACTCAAACAAACATAACAGATACTTAGTTGAAACCATACCTAAAATGATAATTTTTCTTCTACACGATGCTTGGCTCTTATTGAGGTCTTCAAATACATTACAGGTCAAATATTTTCGGGTAGACACAGAGACAGACTAGCTACAGTACAATGATTTTTTTTCCTGAAACATTTTTGCTAGCTAGAATTGGAGAAGCAACAATACCGCAAAACTAATACCTCGTTTTTATGTGTTCACAGAATCACCTATACATGTAAAGTAATTTTTTCACGATTCCTAAATACATTAGCAAACATCCACTTTATTTAGAGACGCTATCTAACCTTTTGGTCTTTTCACAGATGAAATCACCTCACCAGTCATACGCTGTGCCCCTCCTCGGTTGCCCTCATGGAGAATGAATGTATGCAAAATTTTGCCTGCCAATATTGCCTGCAATAGACAGTCACCCTAACATGTACAAACCTTATCTGGACCATTTTTTTCTGAAGAGGAAGAGGCCGCAACCACTGGGGCCGCAGGAGTCACATTTGGCTTGTCAAAGTCATCGAGTGCACCTATACGATGTAACAAGAGATGCAATCAAAAACAACCACATTACACCAGTAGGGATACACGGTGGGTGAGTTATTGTCAACAAAAGCTGCAGCATTACGCACAATCCAAATCTCCACAATGACCATTGAGAACAGGGACAATACAGATAATCCCAACGTAAGGTTTGAGCACAGCTGGTGTCATTGTTAAGGGAGGAAACGGGGGATAACTTCGAGGGTTCAAGGCTGAACGAGGACCTAAAGGTCAGCAGGATATCTTTATTTAGATAACTTGGGAAAGGCATTGAGAAAAGTATCCAGGATCTGACACTATCATTAATAAAAGAACTTGGGAGCTAGTGCCAATCCACCCATTGCCTTTTGTGCATTGCAGTTAGCTTAACGTTAGTCCATGCAGACAAAGACGTTTCAGTGCTAAAAATAGAAAGTTATTGTTGTTACATTAGACTTCAGTTATTTTATAAATATAGGTTTTTCATGGGCAATGACAAAATACTTCGCCTTGGTCTATCAAGCCGGTGAAATGGAACGACCACTCTCATGCAGCCACAAGACAAATGTATCAGGTAACCGATTCGAACATTATGAGGGGTAAGCTGCCCAGGTAGACAACGTTACCCTTCCTGTATCATGACTGAGAGAAAGGCAGGATCAGCCACATTCCAAACCTCCTATCTGTTGTGAATGAAGCCTATGCGTGAGACCATCAAATTAAAACAAATTGGTCATTGGATATATGACCAGCATTGGGATGGGATTATAAGTCAGAAGTCCACGAACAAGTATTAAGCCTTACTGTCCAACAAATCGTCCAATTCTGTGTCTTTTGCATTGGACTCTTCAACGGACCCTGACGCCATCTTGTCAGTAGCATACACGGTGGGTCTCGGGAAAATGACGTCATGACACCGTCGCTTACGTACACGTCACGTCTGACCCAATGATGCAGCTTTTTATTACATTTTATTTAAATGAAGAAACGTTATAAACTATGTTAATTTATTATTTATTTATACCAGGTAACCGACTAAGGCTAGGTATATTTTCCAGTAGTACCTTGTTAAAGGCAGAATACATACATTAAACAATCTAGACAGATAGATACAGACAGACAGACAGACAGACAGACAGACAGACAGACAGACAGACAGACAGACAGACAGACAGACAGACAGACAGACAGACAGACAGACAGACAGACAGAGACAGACAGACAGACAGACAGACAGACAGACACAGACAGACATGCATACATACATACATACATACATACAAAATGAACTACTGAAATTTAGATGGCTGATGAGACTTCACATACACACATATACTCAACGGTCTTTGAACTTTGCCTTGAATGCAAAGTATCACCAAATCACACAATCTGTAAACCACTCATAATATGGAGGATTGAATCAAATGTCTCTGTTAAGACTGATGGAACAAGTAGGCCTACCCAAACACTCATATCCATCCGGTCAAACATTGACAATTCTGGGAAGAAAGGAAAGAGCTGTTTATTGAACAAATCAAAAGCAAACTCCCTTTTTTTCCTTTCACATGAATTATTAGATTTTCTTGGGCTCTTGAGTTAGAAGTAATTCACACTAAACTATACCTGCAGTATGGTTCCAAGGGAAACTGTTAGCTTAATGGTAAAACGTGATTACTCTAAAACAGCCCAGAAGGCTGTAAAAACGATCAAGTCTATAGTCGGGACAACTCATCTTTTCTATCTTTTCTCTGTGTTCTTGATGCTGCCACTGGTCATTTTAGGGTACTGCAGTATTACAAAGTTTAATTTTTTCAGGATATAGGAAATAGCACCCATTTTGAGACATCTTCCAATGCACTGCATTTAATTTATCCTGCATTTGTTTCCATCCTCATGTTTGAGCTCATCAAAGCCATTGCTTGTGAGTGATCTATGCTCATTTCAGTTTTACTGAACAGACGTCTCTAATGCTGCTGAGTATGAAGTAGACACTTCCTCAAAGCAGAATGATTGAGCTGGAGAAAGCTGCCCCAGCAATCGGCCAGCTCTCATTGCACTGAGATCTGTGGCAAAGGTCAGACAGCTAGGTCTTGCTCCAAAATCTGTCTAGTTAATGTACTCCCAAAGGGGCAACAAGACAAGGCCATTAAAGACGACCAGAGTAACCGTTCATCAGCCAGGTCAGATTTCTTTGAGTTCTTTGACTTTCAGAGCCCCTTATGCCCCTACTCCCTAAAGACCTGCACTGGCCAAGTTGATACATCAGGAAGAAAGGCAGAGGGATTTCAGATTGAGCCAGTCAATGGAGGGGTCAGCCTCGCTTTACCTCTACTCATAGAGTGTAACGAAATGCTCAGCAACAGGTCTGAAATATCAACACCAGGAGCGGCACTCCACCACCCCCATTTGAAATCTGTTGAACATCACATCCCAGAGTCAGACCCAAATGCTCAAATACTACTCTTGCTTTGCTCAGAGACTCGACTTAGGATGGATTTGGTGGGAGGAGTATGCCTTGGAAACGCAAACAAGCCAAATTTATGGATTTTCTAGACTAATGTGTTGGTCGCACTTCCATGCATCTGTTTCCATCCTCATGTTTTAGCTCATCAAAGCCATTGCTTGTGAGTGATCTATGCTTATTTTAGTTTTACTCACTATATCAGATTATTTTAGTTGCAAGATGTTTAATGTTAGAATTATTTACATGCATAAGATAAGCGTTCTTGTATAGTCTTAGACTGACACCAGCTCAGCGGCTACTTCATTGTTTGCATTGTGGAAGCTTTATATTGCCTAGAAAAGTTGCCATGTTAACAGCTTTATTTCTTTGTTTTCAGTTTCACTCTCAATTCATTGTTACATGCACCTTTTGAGTCTACAATAAACTTTGAGCTAGAAGGCTACATCCCGACTCTCATATCATTCATGATTGGAGTTTGGCTGGCTGTTTAGACATGGACATAAGGTTTAATATCCGAAATAGTGAACTTTCTATTAACTCTACTGATAGGCCTATTCAATCAGTATTCTGAAGATGTCTCCAACCAATTCGTGGTTGAAATAAAAATTATGAATACAATTTAAACATACAATGTAACAGAAATATTTTGGCAAAAAACATTTTATAATGTGATGACATTGGTGGCAGATTTTTTTTTATTGGCTGGGCACGATATACGTTTGGGTGGGCTCAGCCCACCCAACACCCCCCTCCATCCTATACTCGTCCCTGGTATGGCAAGCTTACACTTTACTGGTGAACATAATGCATGCAATTTGTTATTCATTTTGTTATTCATTTTTAATCATTATTCATTATTGATTCTAAAATAAAATGGGATATTTTCACCAAACTGATAGGCCATGTGGTTATCTACTTGTCTCATCTGATTCAGTAAGTCTTTGCATAATTTGAGATGGAACTCAGGGATTCATTACAATAAGCGGTGAGGAACCAATGCAAAGACCAGCAATCTATCTATGATTAATTTAAAATATTACCTGCTTTGTAGCACCAGGAGGTAATGGATCGAAGGGATTGCTCAGTGAGATGGTGCGTGGGTTTTGAGTGCATCTCAAAATACAACAGGCCAACATTGTTGGATGTAATGTAGGCCTAATACGATTCTAATAGCCTTAACGTTTTAGGAATTGTATTTTAAAAAGAAGCAGAAAGCAGATCTTCCTGTACATTTCTAATGTCCAACCCATAGTGTTCACAATCATTTTACAAATTTCAATATGAAATTTAGATTGGATCTAGTAAAAGCTCCATTCTCTGGCCAGTGGCCACAAATAAAGAAAATTGAAGTATGAAAGAAAACGCTTCTAAGAGGCTCGCCAAAAAAGAGAGAAAACACTAGGCTACTTGACACATTTCATTTCTTCTATTATGTCAGTAGCGCCATCGTCCATGCTTTACGGAATGTTGAGCAATGGCATTGAGAAGACAGATAAATCTCACAGGATAAAACATGCCATTCTGTTATTCTCACAATTAGGCTCCTGGTGAAACCATTTTTTCTAGTTGGCAAAAAAAAATCCAGACGCAAACAGTAAACTTTCTACTTTCACACATGGTTTTTAGGCTATTTTAGGGCTGCCTATCAGGTGTCCATTTCATTAACTAGACATGGCTCACAGAGTCTTTTACTATAAACGGTTAGGCCTGACATATAATAAGTGTGTGGCATGTGATTGGATAGTGGTTGCTTTCTCTCTGTTTCCCTGAATGTGTGTGTGTGTGTGTTAACTTGTGAGTTCGTGTGTGCGCGCGCTTCTGTTGCACACCGCTGCAAAACACTGCACACGTTATGCACGGTTGGCTTTGCCTTTTTTTGTTCTCAGGAAATTGCACATCGTTTTAGCACAGTAAATAGTGTATTGGTTCCTAAGGGAACTACCGCTGTATCTTAGCAACAACAACAAATAATGTGTAAGTAGTGTGAAAATCGGTTATTCCGAGAATGTTCAGAAACTTGAGGTCAAACCCAGTTCAAGACTACTAACAATGACTGCCAAATATCGATAAAAGTGAGCCAGTATCGTCTACTGCCAATGAGTCAGGACAAAAATATGTGTGCCACCATGCAATGTCTAACGCTATCCAAAACGTTGCAAAATGTAGTATATGCAAACATACACTCAATTACCAATTCAACGTGTTACTACAGTCAATTCTTAATTTCTTCTAGTGAACTTGGGCTGGGTCCATAAAGTGACGAGCAGGAGAACGATGTGGAAAAAACGGTGCAGACATTGATACCTAATTTGGCTTGCTGGGCGGGGAGATTGGTTGGAGAGGGCTTTTCCTATGAAGTAAGACAAGGAGGTACCCGTCTAAACTACCATTCCATTGGAGAACTCTTAGGAACAAAGAGTTGAAGTAAGAACGAGGTAAGCTTTGATTAGATTACCTCTTTATGTTTTATAAAAGGATTTTTCCTCATCATCTTTTTTTTAGAAAAGTGTCTCTCTTTGACAACTTGTTTGGGTCTGTGATATTTGCATGCTTGTATTTGTGATACATGTCCTAAAAATACTACTCTGTCCACACAATCAGTGTTGAAAATACTTAACTGATGCAGGGATAGACCAAGCCATGCCTTGCCTTGTATGTATGTTATCCCATTTGTAAATTGTAGGCAATAGTTTGCAGATATAGAGTGCTCCCCTTGCTCACAACAACATATTTAGTTACTCAGAAAATAGATATTTTTCCCATTGTTTATCCTTCCAAATTAGTCATCCAGCATGAGAGCATTGTAGTTTATTTCAAGCAATGTGCCACACCCACCTGACTGACATGTCAATAAACAAAACACTAGAGTTACTGTTATGTTTCTAGAAAAATGGGTGCTCCTGAATTACCTAACTTTATGATGGGATTATAATATTAAAAATAAAATCTAACCACACAATGTTATTGCAGAATATAAACTGATAAATATTCCTCCTGTTGGCTCAAGCATTAAAGGTTCTATGTATGGCAGTGTGATATGAAGTGAAGGGCATGAGCTATTGATTTAGAAATACATTCCCAGTGAATCTTGAAATAAGTTTATTTTAAAGCATCGCATGAGTTTTTATTAATTAAGATCCTTCTGCTGATTTTAACCAGATGTTGTTAAGATACAGCACATCCATTAACAGAGCAACTAACATCCAAGAGTGTTTTAACAAAATAACGGTTTAGAATTGCAAGAAATAGTACATAGTAGATACAACATTTTTGTGTTGGGCTTGTCTCTGTCTATGGTTCTCTGTTTCTCTCTCACTCTCTCACACTCCCGTCACCGTTAGATGGATGGTTAGCTCCAACAGGCTGCCTTGTGTCTCGGCCCATGGCTCCGCTAAGTAGATTACAAGGAAAATGTAGTTACGCGCCTGTGTCATGACAACCAAACAACCAACGCACATGACCTGTTAGCAACAGACACACACAGAATGTTTGTGCATGTGTATGTGGTGATGAGTGAAAAGTGAGAGCACAAAACACAGCTTTCGGTAACATCCTGTTTGCTCTCCTGTGCGGGGCCATGCGGGCTATTTTAGGTGCCTCTCAGAGAGGAAGTCCCCCTGTGAGGGATAACGTTGTATTTTCCATGCACCCCAATGAGTGCTGTCTTTCCATATGGGCATTAAGTCAAACACGTTTTTCTTTCCTATTTTCCTGACATGGTTCTATGAAAGCAGCTAAAGAAATACATTTTTCCATTATGGTCTTCCATAAACCTTGATTTTAAGTGGTTAACATTCAATCTAATTGGTGATTTTCTTTTAGAGTGGGAATATAGGGCTGGAGAGAGAAGGGCGGTGATGTGGGTGGAGAAAATAGATGGAAAAGTGAGAGAGCAGTAAGGAGCTTTGAAAAAGATGGGAGACAGAGAGGTGGGAACACTTGAGACATTTTGCAGTTTGGCAACAGCTAGACATGGCACATCTGGACTAGATCAGTTAAGTTGGAAAATCTCACTAGAAAGAAAAAGAGTTGCAGAGAGAGGGAAAGAGAGAGGGAGAGGGAGAGGGAGAGGGAGAGCTGGAGCAAAGGAGAGTCATAGAGCGAAGTGGGAGTTGGTGGTGACTCACTGCCCTGCTATGTCTCTCCATCATCGTGTTTAAACTATGTGTCCTTTTGGAGGTTAAGGCGCAGGACTTCCCCCATTTTTCACCATTAGCAGTGCCCCCCCCCCCTCCTCCTCCTTTGCTTTTTCTTCATCCATTCTTTCTTCTACTATTTTTCATCATATTTCATATTCTATTTCTGCCTCTTACTATTCTTTACCCCAAATTCCCCCCTCCCTGCCCATTATGGTTTCCTTGGCAGATGATGTAAATATAAACAGAGTTCTCTGCGTTTATATTAGTGCCTCTATGTAAACTGAGAAACACAGACTTCATAGACGCTGTCCTTTTACCACGACCTGGGGCCGAGGC
Organism: Aplochiton taeniatus; assembly: GCA_017639675.1. Lineage (NCBI taxonomy): Eukaryota > Metazoa > Chordata > Actinopteri > Galaxiiformes > Galaxiidae > Aplochiton > Aplochiton taeniatus. The sequence goes on from CM030189.1 coordinate 10,394,999, forward strand.
AGAGAGCTGTGGAATAAGTCAGAGAGGAACTGAGGAGGTGGGTAGTTTATTCATCATGAGTGTTCCTGAATGGCAGAACTGTGAGTGGATGAGTGGCCATGGAGATGATGACAGACGTGATGTCGGATGGAGGTTCCTGTAGAATCTCTGTGTGATTCACATTTTGGAGGTCATAAGTTGATATGTTGAGAAAGGCCTGAGCTGAACACAGTAATAAAGCAACAAATGAAAGGGGCAACAGAAAGTAAGCCTACACCCTACAGCTCACTTGAAAAGTCTTTTGAATAGTTTGGTAATGTACAAATAAACTTCTTATAGCGCATTAAAATCACCCAATATTTAATTTGAATAAAAATGTATCCGTATATATCCATATATATATATATATCAGTGAGTGCAGTTCACTTTGAAAAAACATGAAGTTTGAGGAGAGAAAGTGCACTTTTGTGGTCACATCTAGTAGTTGTGACAATGAACTTGAAAATTGCACATTCTGGAGGCGTGGTGAGATTCATACTACACTAGTATTACTAATTTAAAATAAAGTTGTTCTCTTTTCTCTTTCTTTACAGGTCTGTTAGCGGTAGCAGCTGATGTTTAACAGCAAAAAAAGGAGTTAAAAGAACATTTTAGAGGAGGGCCAACCAAAACCAGAACATTCCAATAAAACTCAACGGTCCTGTCCAGCCAAACACACCTTCCATCATGCCTATAGTGGTGGTACATCGAAACCCCTTGCTGTGGACGCGGCTGGCAGCGCTAATCTTTACCTGCGTGGCCTTCTCTGTGGCTGTGCATGGCGCCTACCTGGACCATGGCACCGGTGACTTCTGTATCTTCTGCTGGGCTTTCAGCTTCGCTGGCACCCTACTGGTGCTGCTAGTTGAGCAGTGCAACCTGCAGGCTCGCGCCCCCGTCTCCTGGAAGAACTTCCCCATCACCTTCGCCTGCTACGCCTCACTGCTCTGCCTGTCCGCCTCCATCATCTTCCCGCTGTTCTACCTCAAGGGCCTAACGTCCCAGAGTGAGATGCGCGACTTCCGCATTGTGGCGACAGTCTTTTCCTGCCTGGCTACGATTGTCTACATGAGTGAGGTGAGCATCAGCAAGGCGCGGCCCGGCGAGGTGGTCGGGTACATGGCCACGGCGCCCGGCCTGCTCAAGGTGTGCGAGACCTTTGTGGGCTGCATCATCTTCGTGTTCATCAGCGACCCGGTGGCGTATGACCAGCACGCCGCCCTCAAGTGGTGCTTGGCCGTCTACTGCATCTGCTTCATCTTGTCGGCTGCCATTATCGTGCTGTGCGTGGGTGAGTGCACCGGCTGCCTGCCCTTCCCCTTCGCCCGTTTCCTCTCCCTTTACGCCCTATTGGCTGTGGCCATGTACCTCTCAGCGGTCATTGTCTGGCCCATATACAAGTTCGATAGGAAGCATGGCGGCAATCCCAGTAGGCCTTCGTTTTGTGGTAGCAGCCCAGGCTTGTGCGACTGGGACAAATTGATGGCAGTGGCAGTGCTCTCTGGGGTCAACTTTGTGCTCTACCTGGCTGATTTGATTTACTCTGCCAGGCTGGTATTTGTCACTGTTTGAGTGTGTGGATAAGCAAAATAATAGAGGTATGAAAGATCAAGGAGAGAGAGATTAAGATTAAGAGAAAGTGTTTAATTTCAGGGGGCTAAAACTGAACAAAAACGACTCATTCACTGTATTTTTCCAATTATATCCTTCGGTGTCAAAGGATGTCTCCACTTTTTTTTATCACAACCTTAAAGAAAGCTTAACACATAAGTAAAATAACAGAAGTTAATAAGATACATGAATGTCACATTATTTAAAGTAATGGACAAAGGTATTAGCTTCACACCCAAAATGTATTCCAAACAGGTATTTTATTTTTAACTTTTATTTTTTACTAAACACTGAAGTTTTCATTTTTACGAAAATAGTTTCAAGACTTGATTAGTTAAAAAATTGTGTATATTGTTTAGAGACATTGCTTGGCATGTTGATGTTAAAACAGTGTTATGTGTAGATGCACAAGCTATAATGGATGACGAAGAAACTTTGTTGTAAGAATGGCATTTGTTATGTTAAGAAAATATTGAAAGGTGAAACAAAATGAGAAAAAAAAACAATCACTTTTCAAGGCACACTTACTGTTTGTTTGTTAAATGTTGTATTAATGGTGTTATCTGTATTATGGTCCAACAATCATAAAAAGCATTGAACACCACCCGATCCGTTGTTGTTGTTGTGCTGTAAAATGTTCTCTGACATTACCATGAATGTGTCAATGTAGAACGAGAGAAATCTCTTCTGTAATGTCAGTTGTATGTCATTTTGTAGCTTTAGCTGTACACAATGACAGTACTATGTATACTAAATCAGTGCTATGGGAAAATATATTCAGTGTTTCAATAAAGCCACTTGAAAAATAAGTATTTATTTGTTTGCCAAGTGTGTCCTGTCTCATGAAGATCTTGCCCAAACTGTTTTTGTTCCACTTTTGTGACACACACACACACACACACACACACACTCAGTGAGAGGAGTGCCTGTAGTCATAGTGCTCATAGTACACTTTGTTGAATGTAGAAATGCAGTTGTCTTACATGTGAGATCCTAACAACTCTCCCCTAGTGCATCTACTAGAAAGTGGCACAAACAGCAGGTCCCCTTGAAGAGAACCAATTCCTCTCTCCAAGCTGTCAGGACATACAGAGGATACCTGTGGCCATAACCTGTGGACAGCAGGACAGCACTGCTGCACCCAAGATCCTGCAGTGGCTAGGACACCACCTGAGCTGTCCTATGTTAACACAGACCTTTGCTTTACAACTTATTATAGAAAGCAACGTCCCTCTTGTCAAGATGGAGGAACGGGGTCACAGGCAGGTAAAGAACCTTTAGATCCTCCCTGTTTGACGCTCGATTGATTTCATTGGTGTAAACAAATGTATTATATTAAATGAATAGGAACAGAAGGATAAAATAGAAATAAGAATCTATATTCAATGGAACAGAAAATTGGTGATATTGAGGATTTTAATTCTCACACACATTTTAGTTTGCATTACATCCATCTTTCTCCACAGCAAGCACAGTAAACCTTCTGCAGTGTCCTGAGTCCAAGACAAGAACAGTTATTTCACTCTGGGTCAAAACACAGTCCTACACTGATACAATTATGGAAATACAAGGATAGATTCTGAGTCACATGGTGGTAGTAGTAGTACCATGGTTGAGTTCTTCCAGTTTGAACTATACGTGTTTCCCTTTGGTTATCATCTCTAAATGGTGGTTTTCTGACTGTTTTACCCTCCTCCCAAGATTCCTTCAGGCCCACACTGAATCCCAGGACAGCCCACAGGGACTTTGACTTGACGGTCAGTCAGTAATTCATTCCATCTACTTTTTTCCCCTATCCCCTCCACCCTTCCATTCAAAGTAGCTTTATTGTCAATTTCTTCACATGTCGAGACATACAAAGGAATCGAAAAGACGTTTCCCACACTCTTGCGGTAAACATATAAAGTGCACATTCAAAACACAGATAAGACATATATACTAAAGCTAAAAGATGGCCAATAAAATTATATATATGCATATATATATGCAGAAATGTATAGTCTACAATGTATTGCTAGGGGTAGCAGCATATGTTACTGTAAGTTTGTTTGTAGTATGTATAAGTTAGGTTAGCAGCATAAGTTGATGTATAAGTTATGGTTGTGGTAGTGCAGAACTACCAGTGCTGCTGTTTAAACTGAGCTGGATTGAGCTAGTCCATGTGTTCAGTGTCCATTCAGAGGGTGTTGGTGGTTTTGACTGGGAAGAATCAAGCTGGTCCCCCCTGGTCCACTTTCTGGTCCTGTGGTCCTCTGATCCTCCGGTCCTCTGGTCCTCTGGTCCTCTGGTCCCCCGGTACACCCTCTGGTCCTGTGGCCCTCTGGTCCTCTGGTCCTCCGGTCCTCTGGTCCTCTGGACCACCCTCTGGTCTTGTGGTCCTCTGGTCCTCTGGTCCTCCGATCCTCCGGTCCTCTGCTCCTCTGGACCCCTGGTCCACCCTCTGGTCCTGTGGTCCTCCGGTCCTATGGTCCTCTGGTCCTCTGGTCCTCCGGTCCCTGGTCCTCTGGTCCCCTGGTCCACCCTCTGGTCCTGTGGCTCTCCGGTCCTCTGGTCCTCTGGTCCTCCGGTCCTCTGGTCCTCTGGTCCTCTGGTCCTCTGGTCCCCTGGTCCACTTTCTGGTCTTGTGGTTCTCTGGTCCTCTCTCTGGTCTTGTGGTCGTCTGGTCCTCTCGTCTTCTGGTCGTGTTTGGTAAATGGCGAGCATAATAAAGTGAGTAGTGACAGTCAGAGCTGGGGACCACCCCTCTCAGACCACCCAGGGAGATGTGACTACTGGGGACAGGTGCTGTGTGGCCAGGCTCTGTCAGGACGATGCTACCGGGAAAACGAGTGGGTTGGTGGCAGAGTCAACATTTACGGTTGCAAACAAAAGCACCGCCTGGAAAGGAGAGGGCAAGAACTCTTAAATGTAGGCATAATGACAAGTCCTGGAGTTTGTTTAGTTCAAGGAAGGGTTGTTTCTCTTTGGCATGCTAACATTGCTATAAGGATAGCCACCCCCAATATGGCTACGACAGAGCATACATGGATCACATGAAAGTAACATTGTCTAACAGCTCATACAATGAAACAACTCCCAAAGAGTTCAGACTAGATTTTCTGAACCTCTTTATCCCGGATTTGAGTACATGTGTTTTGGGGAGCATTGTTTTAGATTGTGCCAATTGGAATAATGACGTTATGCCACAGCACAGAGGGGGGGAATCTGTTTACATTGATGCTCTGCATACATCCGTTCAAGCAGTCTGTTAATAATTATATTTCTATGTATTTCAACTCTAATCTGTATTTTGTACAAGTAAATCTATACAGCATATTTCTGCTATATCCAACACACAAGCAAATAAATAAATAACAATGATATCATACGTAACAGTCTTCAAAATGTCAGTGGAAATGTATATCTGAATGAAAATAGTTGATATAATTATGTATTCTCATTCTCATAATTGAACGCATATGCTAAAATTCTTCCTGTGATGGTTTGGTGATTTCTTTGGAGAAATCTCTTTCTACATTGACTTGCTAAGGGTCACCTGTATGGATGGATTTAAAAACCTGGTCCGAGGACTTGGAGACCAAGTCACAGATCTGGCTGTATATCTTTGCACAATCAGTAGCAAAGCACCATGGGCAAGATTTCCCTTGGGTTTAATCATTTTCTTCAGTAATTCCGTTTATCAAAAATGCTTTCTACAAGAAATTCTTCATAACTTTTGGTTCAATCCATTGTTTATTAAATTGAATAACATCCTCTTTGTATGTAGGTAACAGCTATCCTGCCATCCTTTGAGGTAACAGTAACCAAACAATTTAGAATGGGGATTCTGGATTTTTAAACATTCTGTGCTGAGAAAACGTTAATTTTATTCAAGAATTTAGTGTTACTTTCATTTTTGGTTGACGATCGTACCCAATACAGGTTATAGTTGGGTAACACTTTGTTTAAAGGGGTGTGCATAAGACTGACATGACACTGACATGACAGGACATGACACCTGTATGAACCGTTATGTGTTACCGAGTTGTTTAATTCACCAGAACTGTGTGCCAGATCTTTCTGGCCCAATTTAAGACCTGTTGATCTGATGAAATAAAACAAGACAAGGCAAAACATGTCATATCTATCATTATGACCATGCCTGTGCCTTAAAACAAACCAAATTATTTATATATTTGGAGAGCCCCAATGGAAAGGGATTTTTCCACAAACCACTGCCAGGTGGTCTAATGTGGTCAAGCTCTTTGGCTGTCTATGGTCAAGTGGATTCCTTCGAGACAGGGTTAAAGGGTTATACTTAGCTCAAGCATCAACTTAAAGTTACAGTTAGGGAAGAAGCTACATGCAAGTGGGAGAAAAATCGAAAGCAATTCAACAGCTAAAGTCAATTTCAGAAACATACGTGGAGGACTCGGGACATCTCCAGGAAACACTGAGGAAAATATCTACATATAACATTCTGAACTGTCCCTTTAATGTGTCCATTGTTCATGGTGGAATATCTGAGATGATGCTTCCCTCTAGTGTAGACAGGACAGAAAATGTCAATGTCAAATAGAGCACAACACTCTTGCAATATGTTGCTGGACAAGTTATCAAATTTCCCTTCGCCCTTTTGCGCCGTTGCTCTAGCTCGGTGTTTCCTGTGTTTAGTGGATGTACCAAGAAGATGAATGACTGTCAGCTGCTTCTTAGCGGACTGACACAATGAAACAGGCACAGAAACATACACAGGCGCGCGCGGGCGCACACACACACGGGCGCGCGCGCACACACACACACACACACACACACACACACACACACACACACACAATATCTAAAGCAAATAACTGCTCCAGGTCCAATACCCAGGCAATCCTAGAAGCTCAACTCATCCTGATCTGTTTTATCCTAAACAGTTACAAAAAAAATTGTGAAGACAAAAACACGATGATGTTATTCAGGGGTATGATACACAAGGAGGTTATGTACTTATTTCAAGTTGAGACAGTATAAAGGGTGTGTTGGGCGAATGACAAAATGTGCTTGAGGAACTGGGATCCCTTTCCCTTAATGACTCAATGACTCAATCCTTCACATTGTTGCAAAAGCGATTGCCACATAAGGAAAAGGGAAGCAGATGGTGCGTAGAGATACAAGGTGTATATGAGGGATTTCCATAGCCTGCAGACCCTTTTGGTTGAATGACTTGTACACCTCGGGCACATAAAATTGTGTAGAAAAAAAAGGGCTGAGATCAGCAAACACACTTGATTAGTGAGGGTTGATAAAAACTTTCACTGGTCCAATTGATCATGAGCAGGAAGTCAGAATTCTTACTGAGTTGTACTAAGCTCAGACCAGGTTCAGCCCTTAGCCCTTACCATTAAACCCTTAGCGTTCTCCCCACATGCTCTTCACCAGGTCTTTAGACCTGTTTCTATAGGGTTTAATTTATGCCCATTTATGGAGATCTCAAACCGTACATCCTCATGAAAATGACATACACAACACGAGGCCTCTCAATTACTGGTCACAGTAACAGCTGTTGGAAATGAATAATCCTTTAAACCTGGAGTCAATACAGCGGGGTTATTGAACACATCTGAATCCAAAACTACAGAAGACTTCCATCGACGTAAGTGCAGTTTCTACTTGCCACACCAAACAAGGGCATGTAGTGCTCCTTTTCTAGCCAGCAGGCAGCAGTACCGCCCAAGAAGCCAAAACAGTGGCCTTGAGGTGGTCGTACAGCACAACCCCGAATTAATTGTGTGTTTCTAAATCTTGGCAAAACAACTCAACAAGTCATCGCGTGGAGCCAAGATATTGATCATATCTACCAATTCTGTTATTTGCACTTTTTCACCCACTTTCCTTATAGTAAGGATAGAAAACAATTTGACTATCTTTAGATAAGAAATATTGTAGCTTAGAACATACTTTAAGAAAACCTGAAACTATTTCAGTTTTACAAGGCTACTTAGCCTAGGGGGACTAGGAACCATTTGACCCAGGGGTTGTCCAAATCCTGCATTAAATCAACTAAGACAGGTTCCAGAGAATAGTATACTTATGAACTGCTTCTTTCTGTGAAGTATAACAAACAGCCATGAATTTCATTTTGTTTAATTGTATAATTTATATTGAAAACAGGTAAAAAATTCAAATAAACATTACAACCAAAAAATTGTAATTTTCCTTTATAAAACTGCAACAGCTATGTAAGCCCTTAATTACTACAGTGCCCTGGTATTCAAATATTTCCATTTCAATACTGCATTTAACGGAACAATGCATCATATACAAAATGCAGAAGGAAAAGTGTGATACTAATATCAAATGAAGGGAATAACAAATGTAAATAGAGCTCAGCTTGGTTGGCTGTCCATCTGTGATCCGGCCTGCAGAGATCTGATGTCCTCTCCGATGAACTCGTTCACTGTGTGGCGAACAGAGAAAAAATATAAATGACCAACCATGAGGACATCCATATATTGGTTTGTTTATCTATCCGTGTCAGTCATTTGGTCAGATGGATAGCCCATCCATCCAGCCATCAACCAAATGATTAATCCATTCATCAATTGTTTACTGTGTGTTACCAACCACCACAAACACACACACACACACACGCACACGCACACGCACGCACACACACGCTCAAATCTTAGAAACATAATACTGCATTTAATTAAGTTGCATGTGTTGTCATTTCTAACTGGTGTAGCCATCAAATCCTATTTTATCCAACTGTCACACAAAGCACACACCTTCCTCTAGTGTAATGTGATGCATGGTAGAGGAGCTGGCAAACAGGGTGCTATCCTCCTGCATCTTCGTCCCCTCCTGAGCCTCCCTGTCTCCCCCATGAAGGCCCGGCCCCAGGCCCCTGCCCTCCTGCTCCCAGCCCTCATAGTTGGAGTACGGAGGGTGGTAGAAGTCTTGATATGGGCCAGGGTTGGAGGGCGGAGAGGGGCACACCTCCTGGGAGTAGCACTGAGGGTAGGGGGAGTTGGAGATGGGAGGCAGGGGGGAGGAGGAGTTGGGGCTCCCAGTGGGAAACGGGCTGAGAGACGAGGAGTGGGAGGGCGATGGCGAGGAGGACAGGTAGGGGGAGTCCAGCCATGGAGACGGGGAAGAAGGAGGCTGGGGGGCTCTAGGGTAGAGGGGGGGCAGCAACTCAGTGAAGCCAAGCTCCAGGCGGTCAAAGCTGGGGTTACTCTCTGACGGGGGTCCCTTGGGTCCTCTGGAGTCCTCGGACGTTTCGGGTTTGGAGGAGTATTCTTCATGGTAGCCTTGGTATGGGGGTGAGTAAGCAGAGGGATAAGGTGGCAGCAGGAAGCTCAGCCCTCGGTCATCCGGCGTAGGGTCAGCTCTCAAGTGCAACCCCCTGTCCGGCGTGGACAGACCCCCCATGGGGAACAGTGACACCCCCTCCAGAGTTAAGGCAGAGGGACGGGACAGCAGTGGGTCCTCCTCTTTAAACATGACTGGAAGAAGAAAGACACAAGAGGTTTAACAATAATATGTGTGTGTGTGTGTGTGTGTGTGTGTGTGTGTGTGTGTGTGTGTGTACACGTCCTCATTTCTTTTTGTGCTTTAGATCAATCAACTTTGTTCTCTGGTAACTTGGTAACATAATACAGACACCATGTTTCATTTCAAAAACATTTATTAGCGTATCTTTTCTATTGGTGTAATTTAACTTCAAAATATATATAGGGGATTCTGTGTCTGATCACACTGACATAAATGCAAAACTTAGAAATAAGAAACCACTAGAGATATGAAAGGTGTTTTGCACTGCTGACAGAAGCAGACGTTTGCTGGCCAGCCTTTTCATCGTCAACGGTTTTGGAAATCTATTCTAGAGGACCCTTGAAGTGACAGTTGTTAGCACTGCTCTATGTAAGGTGCACTATGAATGAGGTAAAGCATACTCACTTGGCAGGTATTTGAAGCAGGTAGTGCTGCTCCTTTTCCTCTTGCCGTTGGAAACATACAGACATACAGGCACAGGGCGGCTGATTGAGAGATCACTGTAGGCTGGCACTCTCACACACAGGAGGCACTAGGTGAGGATGAGGGAGGATTTTTCCCATCAGACAGAATGGAGCAGTTGATTTTATCACAGTGCGCGCACACAGACTCACACTCACACTCACACTCACACTCACACTCACACTCACACTCACACTCACACTCACACTCACACTCACACTCACACTCACACTCACACTCACACTCACACTCACACTCACACTCACACTCACACTCACACTCACACTCACACACACACACACACACACACTCACACACACACACACACACACACACACACACACACACAAACACCTCATTACTGTTGTCCCGGTCAACGTGAGCCTCCTCCTCCCACTGCAACTTGCCATCTATGAAAGTAGAACATTAGTTAGTTTAATACTTATACAAAGACTAATTACACATCTGTACACAAAAGATTAAATATACCAGCCAGTAGATATTCCACCCATATAAAATACACTATTGGACAAGCAAACACAAACCTTCAAACACACACACACACACACACACACACACACACACACACACACACACAGGTTATACCTGAGCCCCTCTCCATGAAAAAAACCCTGGACATGGACAGAAAGTTGGTGCCGGCCAGGAGCAGCTCCTCGCCTCCCTCCACAGAGCCGGAGGTTAGATTTACCGACTCTACCACCGGCAGCTCCTGGGCTGACCGCTGGGCTGGGAAGGGGGGGTGGAAGAGAGAGAAGGGAGTGACAGAGGGACGGAGAGAGCATAAGAAGAAATGGCAAAGAAGGAAACAGATAGACAGAGAGGGTTGTCAAAGAACAAGAAAGGGAAAGAGCGAGAGAGGAGAGAGAATGAGACTGTCAATAAATACAAACTGACACAAAGACATTAAGAGAGAAAGTTACCAAAAAAAAGCCAAAGACACCATGGAAATCCTGATATGGCACAATAATACTAAATGTCCTCTAATAATTTTAAACATGTTCTAATAATCTTAAATATCCTCATCAGGATTCATCAGCGTTACAATTCAAGTACTGTATATGTAAATGCCTTTACATTACAGAATGTACTTATTATTATTATTTATTATTTATACAGGGTTGACTGACTGAGACTACGTCTCTTTCGCAGCAGTGCCCTGTTCAAGGCACATAAACGTAATAAAGGTAAACTTACAGCACTCGATGGGCAGCGAGGCTACCTGCAGGACCAGTACCCGTCCTGTCGGGGCCCCTGGGGGCGTAAGGGGAAGGTGTGTACGGAACACCAGGCGCACCCGAGTGTTCTTCCTCCCCACATCGGTCTCGCCTTTCCTCAGCTCAATGTCCGAGTTTCTCAGCTTCAGGATGCCAGCACAGTCGATGCTGGGCCACAAAGACACAAATGAACGAAAAAAAATCTAAATAGCACTGGTGCTGAGGTACATATTATTCATTACTCAAATATTATTCATACTTTTGTTTAGGGGAAAATGTTTTAATTAGTGTATTTTCTTAAATAAGATTATGCTTTTTGGTACAGATTGAGTTTTTTCAATGTACAGTCTTATAATTATTCCTACTCCTTCTTTCTCTCTCCAACTCACAGTGCAGTCATATTAGTCTCTGGGTTCAGATGAATATCCAGTATCTTAGTGCCCGCCTGGACACTCTCCTGACTAGCAGTGCCCACCATCTTACCAGTAACTCTGAGGAAAACACCATATCATCACACTTATTATCACCGACACAGACCATAATTAAAGACGCTCATCAAACAAAGCTTAAAATCACATTTAGATGTAGAAGAGAATGTCCTGCACTCTCTTTCCATTGAGATTGCAGGGTACTCAATGTGATATGTTTATAAAATAACAAGGATGTGCAGCTGTCCGTTTGCCAACATGTTGTCACTATCAGAGGAATCATTTGGGCAGATGTACAACCCATAGTTGTGTAGAGATGCTGAGTACATTCCGTTAGCACATAGTATTTGTGATTTCCAGAACCTATGTATCTGATAGAAGGGGTGAGGCCTGATGGATCTATCGTCAGCTGTTCCCACAAACACCTGCAAAGAAAGCGGCTGTCGCTCTGTGTAGCCTGTAAGCTGCAAAGGGAGATGGGAAAATTATATTATTGACATAAGCAATCAGTCTTATCAACCTAAACAGGGACCGTATATTCAGGACTTAAAATCACTGATAAAATCAGATGTTGACGTTTGTTTTTTTACCTTGACGACAGGGTGTCCCCCGGGCGACGCCTTAACTGCCCCCCGACTCCCTTCCGTTTCGTAGTGTGCCCTGTGGTGAGGGCGGGGCTGCACTTCAATACGCAGCTCATATTGGTCAAACTGAGACGGCAGTGGCCAATCAAGCGGTGGCAGAGCATTGGACCTTAAAGTGCATTGAAGAATAATCACAGGACACAATGTAAAATGTAAATGATTGCCGCGTGTTAAATCAATTGAGCGTATTGGTTTAACTTACGCCGTATTTGTTTAGTTGGACACACCACAACTGTTGTAGTGTTCATTGAACAAAAACAAACATCAGCTTTGGCTCTAACTTGTATGGGTTATCCACTTTGGTTGTACCTGAAAAGAGGACTGTGCGCACCGGCACGGGTCCTGCCCCAGCCCAAAGCAGGCGGCACAGACAAGTAGTCCATGCCCTGGGATGGGTTCTCTTTCCTGGGCTGCTGGGGCTCTACTAAGAGGCAGGGAGAGCTGCGGCCTGGAGCCTGCTCCTGGTCTACCTCCCTGGGAGAAAGCTGGAGGACCACATAGGATGGCGTCAATGCATTCTACTCACGTACAGAAAGGCAGGGATAATCTCAATCTGGGAGGTTAACAATTATGGCCAATGTAATTTATTATACATCAACTAAAGTGTCATCGTGACACGCTTTGAAGGAGCACACACATTGCAACTTAAACCAGGAAGCCTCCTACTCACTAAGACACAGGACGAGTCAGGTCAAGCATGTCTCAATCACTCGGCTACAGCAAAAGGGACAGCAACTGTTCAGCTGCACAGGGTTATTTATATCAGTGAGTTAGCTTACGCCAAGGACATGCAACGTGCCAACTTCTCCACTCTACAATAAAGCCCACAGTAACCAACGAAGCTTTTTCCAAATCCCGACACAGCAACACTCAAAAACAATAGGATCCCGGATCCCCCAGATCGTTTACCAAGGACCGTCCCGGTCGTTTCCGAGAGAACCATTCCCCAGCCTATTTCCTCACCTGCTCGAGCGAAGTCTTCCTGGTCTTCTGGGGGATGCTCTGTTCAAAACTGCTGGGTGGCACCTGAGAAGAAGAGGTGGACTCCGACATGTCCAGGCTGCAGCCAGGAGCCTCCTCTGAGCAGCTCCCCCTGCGGGAGGCGCAGGGTGACACCAAGGGGGAGTTCCTCCTTTTTTTCCCCCCTGGCGAGGTGGGCCTGGAGGAAGGTGACAGACCAAAATGCGTGGCGGCTTCATTTAGCTCGTCCTCCTCCACAAGCAACGAATCACAGCTGGAGGCGGGGCTGAGCCAGCCGCGGGAGGAGGGGCTGGAGGCGGGGCTTGGGCTCAGGGAGCCGGCGCTTCCATCACGGTAGCAGAAAGGGTCCAGCAGCGGGAGGTAGAGGCCCTCACGGTCCCAGCCGCCGCCACCCGTGTCCCAGTAAGTGGAAGTGGCGCCGGTCGAGTCATCCTCGGGGGAGATGGTGGTAATCTGGATGCTGGGGCACTCTAAGACGCGGGACTCGGAGACCTGGGACGAATGTAAGAACTTTCGTATTATGTCCCAGACAGTTCACCACTACATAGCAGCAAAGTCCCCTTCCGCATGCTTTTATGCATAGCATTCTCTGGATTCTCCACCCACCTGCACAGAGCGAGCAGGTAGACTCTCATAGGTCCCACTGAACTCCCTGACCAAGGCCCGTCGTGGGGGCGGGGAATGCATCCCAGCCCTCTGACTGGAGGATGACAGTGGGGTGGGTATGATGATTGGCTGGCCTAAAGAAAATGTGGAATGACTATCAATTCATTTGAGTAAATCAAAACGTATACAAAAAGGTGGACCACATACAACAGTGGGGCCACAATTATTACAGATTAGATATTACTAAGAGTCTAATAATGTGGATCCGATTTATTGAGATATGCAAGCCGGTCTGAGGAATATTATGGAATATTAAGTACTGTTACTTTATTCCCATGCTCCTTGGAACTAGCAGGTAACCACACTGCTAAGTCTTGTCCCCAACTGTAATATTAAGTAAAATATAAAGTTTACACTTCAATCCAAATAAACCTTCCAGAACATGGATATCTCTTAAGACCTGTCCTCTAGTATAGTCGCACTACTTTCCTCACCTCCCTGTCAAGTAGTTGCCTAGCAGGATCACTATGGAGCAGAGAGACCACGTTGGATCGTTGCTATGCTTTAAAAGGCTGAGTTATTGGGTGCAGAGTTACATGGTGGTAACATGGACTGGACCACATTGAGTCTAGGGTGTGGTAACTGTTGTATGCCAGTGCAGTAGGAAAGTAATGAGTGTGTGAGGTGTGTGTGGAAGAGGAAAGGAACAGGGTAGAGGGGAGAAAGGGAGTTGAAACACTGGCAAAAAGTTTGTATGTAATGCACGCTACATAAAAAGAGGTGGAGGCTCCTTCCAGATGGCAGCTGTTAACTCAGCTCACACGCACAGCTGATTATTGCCACATTGAGTTTATGCTTCCCTAACACACTATCACACACGCACGCACGCAAGCACACAGTGACATGCACCACATGTAGAACCGACATGCAGTAGGCCTGGCATAGTAGACAGACATGGCAAAATATCTAATCAGTCAACGTACACACTCAGGCACACGCGCGCGTATGCGCAGACAAATATAATTCATTTTTCTCACGCGAAGATGGGATAAGGAATGGGGACTATGCCTGGTTTATTGAGAATTCATAGAAGTTTAGCATATAGAACTCCATTGGAGGGACACAATCGGCGAGCAGGCAATTTAACTTAACAGGTTATAGGTTTCTAACAACCTATAAGGACTAATTGTATTTCCAACACAATCATATCATCCAAGCAGAGGCTAACCAACGTTACTGGTGGATTCAAGATGTGAGTGGTTGATTTCCGTCCTTTCCCCCGACGCAACGGTGTTTTCCGAGGAGCGCTGAGGAGATGGACACCGGAGTTGATGCGGCGGTTCCTCTTCAAAAACCAACTTGAATTCGAACTCACCCTCCTCCCAGCCAGCGCCCGGCGCTGCTCCCATGCCCGCAACAAGAGAGAAAAAAGCCGGAAAAGTGATTGACAGTAGCTGCTAACCCCAAAACTTTAATGCACGGCTTAAAAATACATCGACGGTTCAAAAAGGTGTGATTAAAGTGTACTAATTGTGCTTATGTCTCAATGCGTCAATCGATCTTGCCCTCCGAAAAACTTTTTGGGCTGCGTCCTCAAACGATGCTAACAAAGAAATGCCTATAAAATCCACCGTTATTCCAAGTTTTCATAGTTCGGTTAGCATGCTTTTTCAATTCTTAGTGGTGCACAACCTGCGAATAGTCCAGAATAGCAAAAAAGAGAGATTGTTATCGGGGTTTCTTTCTTGATATCCAACCATCTTTTCCTCTTCAAGAGAATCAGTTAATCAAATGTTTGTTCGTCATTTACCCTTAATTGCCTTTCGGTAGGTTTCCCAGCCCCTGTTGGTCCGTTAGTCATTCCCAATAGGAGGCTGGGGTTGTCAGTCAGAAAATCCCCCTCCTCAACTTCCATTCACTGAGGTTGCTCTGTGGTGGCTATGGTTATCATTTTCAGCATTTCACATCGAATATCTGTGCATTGGACCTATGCATCGTCTTGCCAAAATTATCTTAAGTTTAATACTCTGGCCTGGGCCAAGATCACATGTTTAACTTGGCAACCTTTAACCTTTAGCATTTACAGTCCATCTTGGCATTGCCATATTCCTGGAATCGCTGTGGCATTGCTGTAACTTTAATTCAATATTACTATCTATTTTGTCTATCTTATGCAACTCTGTCAGGGACCTGAGTGAATGAGCTGGCAGCAGCAAGGGGCCATGATGGGAACTCTCGGCCACAGAGCAGAAGAGAATCGACTTCCTTTGGCAGTGAACATGACAGCCCTTTTCCTCTGTCACTATTCCTCCTCCTCCTTCTCCTGTGTCTCCTAACCCCCTCTCTCTATTTCCCCTGACACCAAATCCAGCTCCTCCCCTCTTCTTCCTCAAGTTTCCTCCCTTCCCTCTTTTTTTCTCTCTCGTCCTTCTCCCTCCCTCCCTTGCATGCAAGATCTGTTTCTCATTATCCTCTGTAGTCTGCACACTGTCTGAGACGGAAGACAAAAAACTTAAATAAACATGCTCTCCCCCTCCTTCTCTGCTTCTTTTTTTTCAGCCTAGAGCCTTTCCCCCATACCCCCCCCCCCCTCTCTCTCTCTCTCTCTCTCTCTTTCCCTCTCTCCCTTTCTTTTTGTCCCTCTCTCACTCTCTGTCTCTCGCTCTCTCTCTCTCCTAATGATTAGGGCTTATGTTATACTGTAGGGTAACTAGAGGCTTGTTCTTTCCCTCCTCTTTGAACTCTCTGGGTATGTCCTTGTAGGCCATCAATACCTGGTCTAAAGATGCCTAATGAAGGGGGAAAGTGGTTCCAGTAGTTTTTTCTCTGCCTGTTGAAGTGAAGAGACACTGAAGCGATACCTTTAGACATTGAGCTTCCTTGGACATGTTCTGGGGAGAATATAATACTTTCAGACCTCACATATATACTACAAGGCTGTGGTAGATTTGAAAAGACCATTCTAGGAATGCATAGAAGTGAAAGAGGAGATTTCTGTGGATATGTTGCCACCATGTGGCTACACACTAGAAATGGCTGTTTTTGAACCACAGTGCTTTCCATAACCTAAGGGCAGATATTTCAGGTAACTGAAGAAACAGCACGAAGATTTGTCTGTTGATGTGATATCTATTTTTGTGATTGACTGAGGTTGTAAATGTGAGCCTTTTTGATGAGAAACTCCACATTAAAGCAAGTTTTTGAGGTGTTTGTTTCAAGTTTCATACTGGCCTGTGACATACAAACTGACTTATACCCAGATAACCACTGATGGTGCCACACAAGGAGGTTTCAGATTTGGACTATGAGTGAGTGGCCACTGCCCATGTACTAATGTGACAACACACCTTGATTTCATTTTCTTCGGAGGGCACTTTTTACCCTACCTCAGCTATATCTTGCATTCCTGGCCCTGTCAGGGATCGGCATTAATGAGTGCATGCCTTCACGTGTACTTATTATTTTTCAAAGCAGCAGGTTTGTACTTGTGGGTTCTGCTTTCAAAAGTAGAGGGAGCTATAAAAATGTTGGAGTCATCATGATCACATTCTTACTAAGGTAAGCAACACTTGACTTATGAACCTCTCTTGGCTCAAGGAAGGGAGAATGATGCTCTTGGATGGGTAAGAATAGGAAATGTTTAGAGAAATCAGTGCATGTTTGGTTAGCAGCCTTTTAGCAGATTTGTGTGGAATACAAGCGGAAACGGAGATTAGGAGCAGATAAAACCCAGAAAGCTAGAAAAGTAATTCATTTCTTGACATTTCAAAAAGACGATTAATTAAATGAAATCCAATTATAATAATGTAAAACCAACAACAGAGACTATAACAAATGTGTAGATGATTAGCATAACAATATACCCAAGAACTACAAAGAAAAGCACAGGCTGAAACTCTTGGGTGGTACTGCTTCATGGACGGACTTGATAGTGGCGGAACTTGACCAAACAAAGCAACCCAACTGAAAGCAACAAGCACAACATTACCTAACAACTGCAACAAAAAAAAAGACCAGAAGAAACCAAGCAACTCACAGAGGGCGGAGGGAGAAAGTGATGGCGACAACGTAAGGACGGAAACCCTTCCCTCTGACAACTCACTGCGAGTTGAAACCTGTGAGCAACCAACCTGCACATAATTTATTGTAGGTAGGGACTTTGTAAAGGGAGGGAGGGAGGGAGGGACTAGGCCAGAAAAATACTGTTAAGAAAAAAAAGTTATGACTTGGCTGTGGAATATATAGTCTGAGGGAAAGAGGGAAGAGAGAAAGTAAAAAGAAAAAGAAAAGACAGTGGGAGCAAAAAACATTTACTGTAACAAATATATGTAATATTTTGCATGGTCTTTTAGTGAAGACGTAACAGTTTGACAAGGTGAGTTCATATGTTTTTAGCTTTTTAGTGTTCCTTGTATCAATGACTTCTGTCAATTCTTCTTTTTCCTCTTTTTCGGACAAGCTATAGTATTATTTCTTAATCTCTCACTTTCTCCAGTGTTTTTTCTCATTCTGTTGCTGTTTGACTCCTAACTTTCTCCCCGGCAATTGCATGCCAGCCTCTCCTCACTGTGGCTGTCTTACTGAGTCTCACAGACCCAAGGTTAGCTGTAAAAATGTTTGAAAGTTGGGAATGTGGCTGGCTGTTAATTTAGGATTTGCTGTATTACCCGGCATCTTCGAATGAGCATGTTGACTGGTATAAAATAATAAATAAATAAATAAATACAATTTATATATTAGAACAAACAAAGAAAAATAGTCAAACAAATATTCAAAATGAATACTTGTTTGTACAGATGAGCACAAATAAATTTCCAATTCGATCTAATTCAGTTGAAGAAAATGTTGGGACATCCAACTCTTGATGTCTTCGTAACACAACTCAAGTCTGTCTCAGGTGCTCATGGTCAACGTATCGGAGGATAGAGATTGCTAGAAGGCTATTTCTTTTTATTATTATTATATTTTAAAATAGAAAGAAAATGTATTTATTCCTGTAAACTTTTGGTAGGCAGTGAATGACTCAATTATTTGTTTTGACGGAAAGCAAACAACATTTTTGGCATCTGTAAGCTTGTATGTTTCAGTGAAACATGTCAAAGGTTTTAGCCAGGAGCCCAATGTGTGATATCTCTTGAATCTGTGTCAGTCTGGTTCTCTAGTCTAGAGTGTCACCTAGCGCCACACATACATATAGCATGAGCTCATTTGAAAGGCCTAGGAAAGCTTGACCTTAAAAATGGTTGATTAATGCGAGGGAGTAGGGTCAAATAAAATGAAAAACAAATCGCTGTAGCATTTTAGATCGATTTTTGAGTGATGTTAACCATGAGTATGAAGATGCGGATAGCGGGGAGATAGATGACTTCCAGAGGGGGCTTGCATCTGTAGCGCTTTTGTAAACATTTAAAGTAAAAGAGATGTAGAACGGCCATTGTGTGTCTAAGTCTTGGTCAAATCAATCAGTCAATCAATAAATCATCAGTCAAAATGATAACTTCCTGGGGTTAGGACTTCATCATGTATATTGCAAACTTTACGGATGTTTTTTTTTCCTAATTAAATTGTTACTGTAATTTTTATGGTCCATCAATTTACAAGCTATAGCCCATATTGACAAAGTAATACCATTTAATAGAAAATCTTTGAAAACGCGTATATTTCTTTTTAAACGTTATACTATTTAGAGGCTTTGGTGTTATTCCCCCTTCTTGTTTTAGATAACTCTAGAACCTTGTCTAAGGATTCTTCCTAACCCTGGCCATCTGGCTTAATTAACTAAGCAACACGGCAAGAAGGGCCATGGTCAGGACTTGGTGGTACTTAACTTAGACGGACACCACTTCTGAGTAGAGTGCTTTCCAGAGGCAGGGTTCAGGAAACTCATTATAAAGGCTGAATGAATGCAGCCACATACTCCCTGCAAAAGTTATGCTCTAGAGGGCTCAAAACCTCTGACATGGTTGAATGTGCACCTTTCAACAAGACAATGAAAAACAATACAGCCAAATATCATCTTAATGTCATTGAGTGTTCTGGACAGCCAAAATCGGAGGAAGGTGGAAGGTTACAGAGGCTTCCCAGCCAATGTGAGTATCCGACATGGAAAAAACATCCCAAATTCCAGTGTTGAAAGCTTGAGAAAAATTACCAAAGTCTTAAAGCTGTAATTCTTTTCCAAAAGGTGTTTCAATAAAAGGCCTTAATAATGGGTTAACACTTAACCCTTCAACACCTAATTAAATAATTCTGTTGTTTAATCACCCCCAATTTAGTTTTTTGCTTTGTCATTATAAGTTATTGTTAGATTGATGGCAAAAAAAAAAGAATTATTCAAACAATTTCAATTATATTAAAAAAGGAGTAAAAAATTCATAAAGGGGTCCGAATACTCTTATGAAGCCTGTCTGTGACTGACCAGTTAACACTTGCGAATTAACAGGTAAAAGGAACACTAAGATTGTCTCTCCTTCCTTGCCAGAACCCAACTTTATATTGTCATGAAGGACGAAAGCTCTTCCACCGTTCTGCCAACACATCCTATGGTTTCCTCTTATGAGCTCATCAATGGCACCCAGATTGATGACAATGAGAGCATTGTGAGTAACGATGCAGCAACCACTGTCGGCGCCCTCATCCTTGGCCTGGTCTTCCTTGTCGGAGTCCCGGGGAACCTCTTCATCATCTGGAGTATTCTGGCACGAGCACGCCGTCGCTCTGTCACCACCATCATCATCCTCAACCTGGCATGTGCTGATGGCTTCCTCATGGCACTTACCATTTTCTTTGTCATCTATCTAACCAAGCAGAGTTGGGTGTTTGGAAACCCTATGTGTAAAGCCGTTTTTTACCTTTGCAATATGAACATGTATGCCTCGGTTTTTCTGATAACCTTAATGAGTCTACATCGACTTGTGGCCATTGTATGGCCAAGGAAGCTGCATTCCCTGGCTAACAAGAAGACTGTGCTAAGGGTGATTGCTGGTCTGTGGATCTTGGTGACATTTACCTCCATCCCAGCTGTGGTGTTTCGGGAGGTGAGGGAGGAAGACACAGATGAACTCAATCAGACACGGCTAGTGTGTTCTCCCAATCACATTTTGCCAAGAAACGTAAGTTACCACATCAAAGGACAACCTTTCCTCAATTAACTACAGTTTGTGCATGTCTTTTGGTACGACGTGAGATCATATGCACGTACATTCTCTTGACAAAGTTAAGCGGCATCTTGTTGTGACACATCCAATCATGCTCAAAGCAGTAAAAACGTCTGACATAACATTCTTTTTCTGCATAGGTGAGGTTCCAGTATGCCTTTGAGACAGTGGCAGGGTTCATACTCCCTTTCACCATTATTGTGACAAGTTACGTCTGCATTCTAAGACGCCTTAGGCAGACCAAGTTCCGCCGCGTAGTTCGCAGCGAGAAGCTCATCTTTGCCATCGTGGTGATGTTTGGTCTATTCTGGCTTCCCTATCATGTTATCAACATGGTACAGGTGTGTGATTGGATTCTTCACAGCATTACAGATATTACATGCCCAATGTCTTCAATTATTTGATGAACTAGTTCTCTCAAAGGTTGCAGCGGAGTGGTACGGTCAGGAGTCCAAAATAAGAGAACTGTAAGTGATGCAACAAACTAAGTTTGTACCAAAAAGCAAAAGCTACAAATTTTGCCAAGTAGTGGGACTATAATTCTACCCTTACACTTTGGGGTCACTTTTAGACATGTGCCTAACCCAACCATAAACCATTTCTTGCTTAAATGTTTTCATCTTGCAAATAGGTTCTTAGCCAACTGGTGGATTAACATTTTGCCTCCCTCTACAGACTAGAGCACATCTGGAAGACCAGTCGAGCTGTAACCTCTGCCCTGGCATTTATCAGTAGCTGTGCCAACCCAATCCTCTACACCTTTGCTGGCAGGTCCTACATGAGACAGGACGGCCTAGCCTTCATGGCCCGGCTCTTTGAGGGCACAGCACTGGACCCATCAGCTAAGAGACGATTCACAAGCAAAGAGAAAGGGAGACCTGTAATCAAAGACGTGGAACTCAACTCTACATGTAGCAGCGGAGCAAATAGTGTGATGAATGGAACTTAGTTTTGACATAAGGAGTCAAGCTCAAGATGAGGACTTGAATGATGCAAAGACATTGGCCTAGACCCAGATTGTCAAGCTGATCCTGGTTGCAGAGATGGAGAAATATTTTCTTATTGGGAAAACTTTCACAGGATGTTGATCGCAGAAATGGGAATATTACAGACGCTAATCCATAAAGCAGAATTGTGTTAGGCTTACAATGAACGGATTTATTCTTTAATTAGGGCTGAAGAAAAATGGACATACATGTCAGAAGTTACTGGGAATCAATTCTGCATATCTAGAAATGCCTGGCTCAGCAATGAGATTGTGCCTACCAAAAGCTGCAATAACGAGCAAGAACTACCACTGAACAAGATCCAACAGGTGAAAAGTTATTGAATCATCTGAAATCAAGTTTGCAACTACTCCTATCAGAGCATTTTGCGGGAGTTGTGGGTTGTGGTTAAGAGGTGTAATCATACTGAGCAAAATTACATTTCAGACACCCCCGAATTTACAACGAACACAGAACTGAACAAGATTGGACACAATGCATTCTAGCCTTGACAACTGATGTTATGCAGTGTAAAAATGTAATAAAAAAAAAATCAAATCAGCATTCGTTTTTTATTCCAACATAATTTACAATGTTACAGAGTGGTATCATTTTTGTATTTAGCCCATAATCCCACCCTCCTTGAAACAGAACACTTTTTGCCAAACCAAGGAGTCTAAACTTTTATTCCCCTCTTATTCTGGCAAGTCCTGCTGCAAAGACCCTTTTCCGGAAGCTCTTACTGTACTTATTAAAATTTGCAGAATGTTGTACAACTAAGTTGCACCATTTTATTCCCAGGGCAATGGAGAAAACTTTAAAAACGAATACAAGGAACTTAGTAAATGCAAGAAAACATTTTATTTGATAAACACAAGCATTGAAATACAACTTTACACTAAGCCAGTTGCAGAAAGTGTTAATACAATGAAGAACATGCAAAAAAATTAGAAGCCAACTTGTAAGTTGTACATTCTGTAGAGAATTAGGTACATTTTAGAGATTAACAAGCTGCAAACAAAATGCTGTACTTTCACGCCTCTGAACTACATCCATACAGGGGAAACAATTACAGTAAAAAATTCAGGCGCATCCACTTTGTACATGCTCTACGCCATCACTGATCTGTGCAATTAAATCAGTAGGCTCATCTGAAACACTGACTCAATGAAAATCACCACGTTAAGCTCCAACTCATGTCACAATAAGTGATAAACATACCTGCAATAGTTTCAGAGTGATGCCATTCTGCAGAGGAAAACAAATAAAAACTCAGAGAATGCAGGCATGTTAACTTTGTATACACTCCACCAGTAAAACCTATCAGTGCTGTGAAAGTATAATCACGATTCAGCTGAAACACGGACTCACATGCAAATCATCATATAAGAGGTTCACAGTACTCAATTAAGTTAGTATAAAAATAAATATCATACCTCCAAGACTTATTGGAGCTCTTCCACCAGTAACATCAATCTACAGGAAGAAAATTCAATTAAACCCCGAAAAATTCAGACATGTTCACTTTGACAATTCTCTACTCAGCAAGTCGAACTGATCAGCGCAGTGAAAGTATAATCACGAGGTTCAGCTGAAACACGGACTCACATGCAAATCATCATTTCAGTTGGGACTTGCGAATATGAAGAAAAACATCGACAATGCAAACAGCATCCTAAGAATGCAACTTCAGGACACCTATTCCAATTGTCTAGGTACATAAGCGAAGTACGATTAACAATGTAGGTGAAAGGCACCTGCTCAATTTAAAAATTGATGGGCGTATACGTATATTAACCCACGAGGCGTATTTAAATAGTCCAGGCAGGCACATGCTACTTAACGTAATCTTCAACTAAGAACATTTAAACACAGCTATTTAGCTGCGTGTGTCTATCTTGTATTAAATTCACATCCCATAAATAGAACTAGGTTAAAAATATCTTATCAGAAACGTTAATTGCAGCCAACTTTTAAACTGCCCCAAAGATTACCATGTGCACAGTTAACACAAACGCATAGAACGAAAGTTTGTTTAAAAAAAAAAAAAAAACTAGCTAGTTAGCAATAAAGAACGTTTGCCATAATCTATGAACGTTAACAGCAACCTACCTGATAATAGCTAGATAGCGTTATCAATCTAAGACGCACAGAGTGCTCACAGGAAGACCACTCTCAGAAAGACCGCAGCTAAGAAACGACGTCAAATTTATTACTAACATCAAACCACGTGTTTGTATGAGAAAATATACATCACGTCCGGTCCTAATGATAGAGTACCGACGAGGCCATGCCAACTTTACCTATATAACTCCTCTCTAACGCACGTTCCCAACCATTACTGACCAGTTGGAGACTCGATTTAATGGATAAATTCAAGCTTCATGAATGGATGACATCCCTACAAGTTCACCTCTTACATTTTATCTCGATTAATGAAAATAATAAACTATATTGCGTTATGGTTGTATTATTCTGTTAATTGTAAGCTGACCTTGAGTGTCTTGAAAGGCGCCCTCAAATATAATGTATAACTGTTATTATTATATTTTCCTTTAAACTGAAAAGGAGTCACAAATCGTATCTCCTGATTCATTTTATTTTCTTTGGTTTACTTTATATCCCCAGGTTTGGGAATTCCCAGGCCTATGGCGGAGGGTAAGCTATGTGTAGGATGGAAGTAGATGAAGGATCCAGGATTCAGTTAAAATTATATTGGTAAGGGGAAGCAGATGAGACTGTCAACTTAGTTAGATTGACAATGGGTCACTGTGGGATAGATAGTTGCCAAGCGAGTTGGGAAACGACAAGATTGGTTATGTCAGGAATGTGGAAGGTCCAAGTTGGTACAGAATGAAATTATGGATTGTTATATGAGCGACATCATTTTCAGGGATCATGTCATAGCTGGGGATAGAGTTTTTTCCCCTTGAAAGCTGTGATAGCCAGTGCTGCAATTGCTATACATTTTTTACTCGCAACAGTCTACATCCCATGATTTAGTCTGAATAGGTCATATAGAGATCTCTATGTGGCTCTAGACCTTTATATATACAACCTTCGGACAGAAGAAACCAAAAAAGGTGCAGTAAGTCCTGTGGAGGGCAGCAAAATGCACGCAAGTCAAGTCTGCCGCAAAACTATTAGAAGAAGAAAATAACTGCATTTCTAACTCTTCCTGCTTGGAACTGCCAGCTCTTCATCATGAGGGTCATAATAGGTTTGTTATAAATTATTGCACAGTTCAATCAATTGTATGCATTTCATATCCAATTTTAATATTTGACAACGTAAATATGGTCATGCCAGCTTTGCTGTGTAGTAATCTTGCGTAACGTTAATATTGTGTCGTAACGTTAAACATTTTGTTCTCAATGTAAAGTTAATGCTGAAAAAGAAAATGTTTATTTTATGTGTAACTGGCATAGCATGGCACGTACAACATATGACCCCCATGGCCTACAAAAGAGCATGTTTTATGCTCCTCTTTTAAAATTCTTCATAATAAATATATTGTAGAAGTGTACAGGATAACAAGTCACTATAACACTACACTAGCCGGTAAGATTTGTTGAGTGTCTTTACTCTGTTTCAGGTGGGGGTTCAGGGTTTGTTGGCCGAGAATTGACCCGGTTGCTGCAAACCAAAGGTCACGAGGTCACAACGATATCGCGCCAGCCAGGTCCTGGAAAGATTACTTGGGTAATATCACAATTGCTGTTGTCAGCCTAATTCCTGAAATCATAATTTCGACCGGCATGACCTTTCTTTAACATTTTAATTTGCTTGGTCTGAAAGAAACCACATCATATTTACACCCATTGATGTTCCTGCAGAGGGATTTGGAGTCAGGTGGTCTCCCTCCATGTGAGGGGGCCGTCAATCTGGCTGGAGAGAACCTCATGAACCCACTGAGATGGTGAGCAATGAAAGACCAGCTTCCTTACACGACAAACTAGCCATACGTCTTGTTATAATGGCTGTTATTGGATAGAGCTGACCTTATCACAGTTTTATCTTTGTAATATTGTCTTAGGTGGAATGAGAGTTATAAGAGGGATTTGTTCTCCAGTCGCATTGACACCACAAAGGCTCTGTCCCAAGCCATTGCTGCATCACCCACTCCACCTCATGCTTGGGTCCTTGTCACAGGCGTTGGTAAGGTTGTCTGTTACAAAAAATACTGACTTCTGGTATTTTCAGAGGCGTTTGGTTGTTCAAAAAAATGGTAGACTTAAATCACAGAGGTGTGGATCTGCATTCCACAGCATGTTATAAACCCAGCCATACAGTTCAGTACACAGAAGACAGTGAGTGGACACCATTTGATCTCCTATCACGACTAGTGATGGAGTGGGAGACTGCAGGACGTCTTCCTGAAAATGTAGCCCAGATCACCAAGCAAGTTGTCATCAGGCCAGGTAGGAATGCCGTTACACCAAAATCTCAGTTTAAAGTGGCCGTAGCGTCAGTTTTTCTCGTCTCGGAGCTGTTGTTATTCTTTGTTTCTTCACTAGGGGCGGTTCTGGGTCGTGACGGTGGTGCCATAAAGCAGATGATGGTGCCTTTCTGGATGGGGCTCGGGGGCACTTTGGGCTCTGGAAGACAGCCCTTCCCCTGGATCCATGTCTCGGACCTGGCCGGAATCATTGCCCACGCTTTAGAGTCCTCTCCCGATCCACCCTCCCCAGAGCCTCAAGTTTTCAACGGGGTAGCGCCAACACAAAACACAAACTACGAGTTCACAAAAGAACTGGGGCGTGTGCTGAGGCGCCCCACTGTCTTCCCTGTGCCTGGCTTTGTCATGGATGCTCTACTAGGTTCTGAGCGAGCAGTGGTTCTCACCCAAGGCCAGTATGTGGTACCTGAGAGAACTGTGTCATCTGGATTCAAGTACAAGTACCCGGACCTGGGCTCTGCTTTGAAAGAGATTGTGGGGAGATAAACGATAAAAGGAAAAACTTCCAAGACCATAGAGTTCGAGACTTATTAAATGACATGGAATGTCCCCTGAATATACTATTTTGTTTCAGTTATTCTGACAAATTCTGATTTTGCAAATAGCATCAGAATAAAAATATGTGCAATATTAAGAAAAACAAGTAGGTCTCTGGTGTCTCTTTTGACAGTATACTGGAAACACATCTGAACAGTTTCTGTCTGTTCACTAGACATATGCTTCCCATGTTTGGCTAAGTGTGACTGAATGGTACTGCTACAAAATCATTGTAAAATGGTTACAACTGTTCACTGAATAAACAGACCTTTACTGACAAAGGACAACTCTTTATTTTGATAGTATTTACACCTATCCTAATACAATACAATACAATAAAAAAAAAGTTACATTTGGTAATTTTCTGTATTAGTATTACATAATAATAGGCAATGGAACAACACTTCTAGTAGACATTCATGGCTTTAAACGTATGAATACAATTCTTGAACTGCTAGTCAGCCTTTACGGCATAACCTTTTTTCAATTATATTGGGATTACTTTGGGATAATCCAGAATTATCTAGTTACATTCCTCTGGCTGCATGAGGGGTAGTTGATCCCCCCAATCACTGTTACGTGCGCATCGATACACGTCCCTGTAAACAATAAAAAACACAAACAGATCAATGCAATTTTCTCCATATTCTGCCTATCGACAGTTAATTTAACACAAGCTCACGTACCTGCCATGTCGGCTGGCTGTAACCACAACCCGTTTGAGTTCCCCTGTGGAGCAGCACATCTGGCAGTGCACATGTCTAGGTCTGCGCAGCACCGGTGCGATCAGTCTGGCCCAGCCCCCACACTCACCAGAACCATCAGCCCCCACTAAACTTGTCCTGGAAAGAATCAAGTAGCTGAACCTCTCTGTCTGACGATCTGGGTTCTAGCGAGCACAGGGAAAAAGGAAATGAGAAATAGATTTTGTGGATCCGAAACATCTTGGGAATTCATATTCTGGACAAAGCAGAAGACCAGGTAAATTGGTTGGACAAATAACATAGCAAGACATAACCTTGCAAAATAGCCTTTTAACTTTATGTTTGCAACTTTTTGTAAATACTCTGGATAAACAAGTACATCAATATACAGAAAATATTGTTAGACTCTTGAGCATGCTCTTACCCAAGGTAATGGGAGGGGGTTGTAAAACTGGTTGAAGTTGCAGGGTACTGTAGGTAGTTGGGACAACTTTGGGCACGCCAGTTCATGAGAGCACTATCAAAAGTAGCAAACATTAGAAGACCCAAAGCAAATTGAGGCATCCTATACTGTTGTTAACAAAGAGACACATGATTACATACTGGTGCAAATACGGTTGGTCTTCTGCTGTCATAGACTGTCTGTTCTTGTTTCTGTGATTTGAAAAAATAAGACATTTGATATATTTTCCATAATTATCAATGACTTCCAATTGAAAATGAGGAGGAGGATTATTGCTTGAATACCGCCAGAAGTGCTGTTCTGGCTTCCATGAGTATATGATGGCCTTCTTTGGTACCATTTTCTACCAGCACCTATGATGAAACATGAGAGACTTTACATCCCGCTATACTCACATAATGCATTACTGAGCCTAGTGGAGTTCTTGCACTAACCAGATAATTGCTGGTCTTCCTCCAAAGTGTAAATAAAGTTTCTTCTCGCTCACTCTGGCTGGATAGCTCAGACAAAGAAAAGGCCCCAACCACCAGATCAAATTGCACCTGACAACACATCATCACATTGTTGGCACTTGTGGATCCCTTCACCTTACTTCCAACTATCACCCACTAAACCTAAAAAACCAAACAACAACAAAATAGCTAACTAAAACAAATAAAGTAGGCTCACCTTAGGGGAGACAGGGAGAAACTGGCGGAAATAAACTTGTTTGATGTGAGGCTCACCATGGTCACTGCCACCTGCCCATAGAATTTGAATATTGTAAATGTCTAACATATGTAGAACTCTTTTATTTACATTGCTATCGAAAAATATAGTCCTTCCTCTTTATTTTCTGTTTTTTTTGGATGAACTTCACAGCCATTTGGAAGTCTTCAGCCTTACTTTATTACAATATGAAACAAACCCTGAGTAAGAAAATAACATATCACTTGGATACCTGTTTATCAATTCTTTATAGAGTTATGAAACACCCAGTGCCCCTGTGTAAATAACGTATGACCCCACTGGGCTGGATCACAGGTTACTGCACCGTCAGTAGAATTAACAGTCTTACAGAGGACAGCGAAGGAATTTTGTCCCACTCTTCTAGGCAGAACCACATCAATAGATGGCCCTTATATCATCGCAGCAAAGCTTTCAGCAAATACATTCTAGAGCCTTCAATTGGAGACCCTCAGGTTGAATCCTGCCAGCAGATGTTACTGCTGCTAGAAATTGCCATTAAGTAAAGCAGTCCTCGCCGAGAGCTTAGTTGAAGAGGTAAATACATGCCAAAATGACGGAAGCAATATTACATTTACTACTAGAGGCTGAAAAAAATAAATCTAATGGTTGAGATTAGTGCCACCAACAACTGAATATGATTTATATTCAATTGAATTTGGATTTCATTATATGAATTTGGATTGCACAATTTGAAATTGAAATGAATATTTCCAACATTGTTTCAGTTTTGTTTTTGTGAAAGCTCAGATAGGAAGCCCGTATATATAATTAGATTGTGATCACATATCACATAGGGCCACATCGAAGTGTACCTTTGAGGAGACGCTCAGCTAGGGAGTTCATTGGTCCAGAACTGTCCACACACACCATCTCTTTTAAACTGTCCCCCCAAAACGAATGTGATGCCCTAAATCAGAGGGATGGTTAATTGACAGCCTCACAATCTTAACAAAATGTTCAAATGTCTTTTGCGATCTTCACCAGACAACTGTTCCCAGTCCCGAACCAAAATCCAGGAGAGAGTGAGGGGCGAAGGAGGGATCTTTTTTCTTTATCTAGTGAAAGAAGAGTGAAAGAATATTACATTTTGAATAGAACAATTAAAAATTAAAAAGCTCAAAATGTAGACAATGTGTATGTATGTTTGAGACTTTGAGACACACCTCAATAAGTTTCCTCACCTCGTTAAGGGCCCTTTTCACTGCTGCATAGCCACCGGCTAGCCTGGCAGTCATGTATACCACACCCTGTTCCCCATCATAGCTATGAAACAAAGACAGAGGGGCATGTCACATTATATGAATGGATCCGCCTTAATCAAGGCAAAACTACAAAGTGAAAACGGTGCAGAACACAACCTCATTGGCGTCCAGTGATGTGTTGTTTTTCTGAGTTCTGATAACACCTGCTTCCTGATCTGGGTTTCAAGCTGTTGACTTTCTATATCTGCAATATAACATTCATAGATAACACATTTATATGTTCCCATCCCTTTTCAGCAGTTGTTATTGTTTTTAATATGCAGGTTTATGTCACCTGTTCCTTCTTCCTTTGCCTTCTCCCACAATGCCTTCTCCAGGCTCATGGCTCTCTCTCTAAGTGTTTTATTGTCAGGTGCTCTCTTCCTGCTCCACAGGAAATTAGTAAGACTAACAGCACGATCTGCTAGCCTAGCCAGCTCTTTACCTGCAACATTGGATAACAAGGGTCATAAGGTAGGCCAGTGGAGACTTTCAAATATAAATAGATTGTGTCCTGTCAATTTGTAGCGGCATTGATTGATATGACTAATATACATCGCTCAGTGAGATTTTCCCATACATTCCTGAATATGCAGGACATGGTGTTAATATGTATATTACACTATAATCTAAGTACATTTTTTAATTCAAGTAAAATATTTAACATTGTTGACAATACATTTTTTTTTTTTTTTTTACATATTGTGATCATGATACTATGATAAATATCATTAAGGTGGCTGAAGTCTAAGTCAACAAAAACAAAACTTTCAGATACTCTAATGATTCCTACTCTAACGTTTAAACTTTGTCACTGTGGAGCTCCTCAAGAGATCACGATAAACAAACTATTGGGATTGGTTAAAGGTATCCTACCATGAATGATGGCTTGTGCTGCTTTCTGAAGTTGCTCCGGCAAGCTCAATGTCTTAAGGTTAGTCACACCAGGGTGTTTTCTGTGAGGTAGTCCGTTAAGAAAGTCTACCTGGGTCTGAGGGCGTGCAGCTCCACTCATTGCCTGTATGTACATCACATTCAAATATCATACATTAGACTAATAATCCAAACAGCTGACTGCATGAAATTCCAACAGTCTGTTCTAGAATTTGGCACCTTTCACTGCTAATCCAAGATAGCTGGGGAGCTGCTCTGAATTTCTTAATTAGTTCAAGTCGCCAATGCCAGCTATGAAATATGCCCTACTTGGACTGATCATTGCGGGGAGACTATCTATGGATGGGGAGTAAAACAACTGAAAAACATTCTGGAAGTTCAGTCTGACAGTCCAAAATCTTAAGCATAACCGGACTCAACTCTCCAGACCATTAAAGTACCAGTCTGATAACCTGTCATGGTCCAGGAAAGGTCAGGCTAATCAGATATCGGCCTAAACTGCTATATGCTGTGTTGAATTGGGAGAAGAAAACAATAAAGAATAGGAGGAATGGGTCAGTGGTGCAAAAAAATATATATGCAATTTGAATCATAAACCAAGAAACTGGAAGCAAAAGCAAACCTGTGGTTGACTTGAATGATGGAGGGAAAATATTATATAAATTGTTTTGGTCTCATAACTTAATCTTAATCATCAACTTTTCTTTCTCTGCAAGGAAGATTTTGCTAACAATTTAAAAGATTCTGATATTTAGATTTTTGTTTGATAATAAAACGCAATTCTATAAAAAAAAAAAACATGTTGAGTAAGTAAAGATTGTAAAAAATGATACACATTTTTGCTTGTATATTTATGTCTATATAACAACAAGTAATTTCAACCATTACCGGTACATTGAATTATGTGAAGTAATCCCTGGGAGATCAAAGACTAAGCATGCTTTTTGCGCCCTAAAAATATGTTATCAGGTATATAAATGGAGCTTGAACAACAATATCTGGCAAGATGACTAGCTGCCTTTAAAGACCCATGTGCTTGAACTCTCAAACAATGCGAGCATCAGACTTTAATCTATCTATTTAAAAAAATCAACTCCAGGATATTTCGTTTCGACTGAATAACCATTAAATGCCCAAATACTTCACAGATCTGAAATGACTAGTTTCCAATGACCACTTGTCCTATTTGGAACCGTTGACGTACTCTGCATATTGTGCTAACAGCAACTGCCCTTTGACAAAGGACACAAGCGCTATACGTCCGACAAGTCATATTTTAGCTCCTTTGATGTCAAATGTCAAATGTTATTGACTTGATCAAGTTCGTCTTCATGAAGTTCGTTGACCGACCAAGGTTGGGTAGCCTTCAAGATGTTCACGCTGGGCAGAGTAGACAAGTACGTCAAGAAAACAATTCCGGCTAGCTATAAAGTCTAAACTGAGTTCCATGTCCTCAGCTAGGAGTAGTGCAAGTCAAGAAAACATTAACGACGTTTGCTACACGCTCGTTCCTTGCTTTACTTTATACATTTACTTTATATTTTGTACTGCCGTTTCTAAATTAAGAGGGCGTGTAGACATTGTATAAGAACATGAGGCGCACTAGGGGCTCCGAAGCCAAATCTCAAGGAGCCACAGAAAACAAATCAAATACAGGTTAGTGCTTTGGTTAGCTTGCTAATAACCCACACCGCGCATAAACTGCCTAATTAGCGAGCTACGTCACGTAGATCAGAAGAAAAGTTTAACAGAGGAGCACATTCAGATAAAAATGCAATACCTATAAATAATCAATCCTAGGATGTATTTGATATTTCCCACTCATAATACAACGTTATGCAAACTGAAAAATACAGTTCAATAATTTGTATCTGACAGTTCAAATGTTTTCTGCTAGTTTCAGTATAGCATATTTATTCGAATTTAGGCATCTGTGCTTCCAAACTGGATAACGACATCATCTAAACATGTCTGGACAGCAAAAAGCCACACATACAGTAGCAAATGATAACTATTCATGCCACTTACAGTTGTAATTACTTCATTCAAACAGAATTTCATGAATTCTAGTTGCATCTACGTTTTGTTCCCATTATGCTTACTATCAGTCCATGATTTTGTACCATTATGCTTGCCCCAGTGTGGCAGTGGGAAGGGAATGAGGGCCAGTGGGAGCTATACCCCCCTTCAGTTTGTACCCTTTTGGATGCTGCTGCTTCCTCTCGGAAGGCCTCTGTCATCATCACCCTTGGCTCTGGCTCATCTTATAAAGTCGACCTGAAGAAGATGGTTCAGATCAACCCAATGACCAAGTACAAGAGGAAAATACGCTCTCTCACACTAAAGCCAGGTGTGCATGTTTGAATGACAGGGGCGTCTGGGATATTGGTTGAGTGTTTGACATTCAAGCCGCTTGAATGGAGCAAAATTACGGAGTTTAATTTTGCATCTGTGAAAAAAAAAGCTTGGCAACTTATTTCTGTTTGCAAAAGCCATGAGATTTTTAAACTGTGGCTGACTAAAATATTTGAGCACGGATTGGTCAGCTCAAATCAGGTTCTTGCCTGATTGCAGAATGAAGATTTGCAATGAAGGTTTGTTTGCTTAAATTTCCCGTGAGACAATTTGTCCTACTTAAGTCAAACCGCATCCCTTTTGCAAACAGAAATAACCTGCAAATATTTTTTTTACAGATGCAAAATTAAAGTCACTCATTTAGCTCCATACACTTCACAAAGTAATCATACCGGCACTTTTTGCACACTTGTTATGCTGTATAATTTGATAGTTTGAATCAGTCAGATTTAGGTTTTAAAGCAACCAATATTCAAATAATAACCCATATTCACCAAATTAAAACAAAAAAAATTTAAAGTTAGATTTAATTTATTAGAATCAAATATATATAATATATTAATATTTCATCAGTATTTAGACCATTTGTCCTGTGACTTTAAATTTAGCTCTATCCTAGATTATTGTAAATATGTATTTTTTTTACTTGAGTCCACTTATTGTAATTTCATAGAATATGAAAATATTGAACACGGAAAGGTAGCAAAGGTAAGTTTCCAAATGGATGGTTGGTTTAAGAGCAATAGCAGTAATACAATAGTAAAAGTTTGGTTACCTTTCAACAAAAGGTACAGTTCCTTGCAGAGTGGGCTATTAAAAGCCCATAACAAGAGAATAAAGGAGTTTAGATTTCTCTTTCTAGAAGACTGTGATCTGAAAGCAGATCTGAAAAGTGGTGGCTCGGATATGTCAAAGCTCACTGTTGAGACTCCTAGAAATGTTGTGGGCTCGATTGAACTGGACATCCATGAGGGAAGGTTACAGCTTGAAAACCCCACTGACATATCTGCTCTGAACCTAAATCCTTCTAAAAAAATGTTTTAAAAGTGGTCATTTTGAATCATGGCATAATATTATAACGCCTTATCCTGTGTATTTTGGAACTTTTCATAGGTTTCCGTTATGAAAATAATATGGACACATAGTTCTGAGCAAAGGTATAAAATCATTTCTAAATCTTTGAATGGAACCATCAGGACCTTTTCTATACTTTACTGGCTAAGTGATATAAAAACCCATTTGCCATGTTAACAGACCTTCAGAAGTCTGCTGCAGAGTAGGAAGAACCTTCCTGGACAACCACCATCTCAGAAATACCCCATAAGTCAGAAATGTATCATAGAATGACTAGAAAGAGTGAAATGCATATGACAGCCCATCTTCAAGACTGGATTGGATTGAAGTGTCTTTGAGTGGCAGAGCAAAATAAACAAATTTAACCAAATAGAACATTTGTAGACATGCGATACCTCATAGATGGTAGTTCACCAAAGGTCTCCTCCAGGGTTTCTATAGGCTATGGACCCTTCTATTTGTTATGGACCCTCTTGTGAGTCTGGAATAAAGTTTGAATTGAATTGAATATAGGATCTCACTAAAGTATCTCACAGAAAGAATGAGGGTAACTTTGCTGGTAGGTAAGGTTGTTGATATATACCCAAGAAGAGGAGGTTATTGTGTCCAAAGAGGAGGCTAAAAGATACTGAACAAAAGGTCTAAATACTTAGGTACATTTTTTATTTTTTGTTTTATACATTTGCAAGAATTTCTGAAACAATGTTTGTATTTTATTTTTTGTATGTAGATGGATAGCCCAAAACATAAATGTAATTTTAAATGTATAACCTTTTTAAAGGGTTATAACACTAAAAAGTGTGCAAAAAGGAAAGGGGTCAGAATATTGGCATGGTGTATGTGGGTAAGGTTTGTTGTTTTGTTTTTTTATTAATACGTATTAGCAATATATTTTATATTATCTATAGATTTGATCTATTCTTTTATTTATTTTTTTCATATTTTACCTCTTTACAGAGAATTTAAATGGAGATGGTGATAGTTTGGATTTGACAAGCCCAGATGCAAACTCAGTCCAAGTCAAAAAAGAAGAGGATAAGGATGAGGAGGTTGAGGAAGAGCAGCCAGTTACTAAAAGAAAACGAGTACAAGGGAAGAGTCAGCGGAAAATGAAAGAAATGCCTTCAGATGAAATGCAGAGTACAGGTAGGTTTCTTTGTGTTCTTATTTCTATTTTTTCTGTGTTAATCATGTTGACAGGGCATAAAATGTGTTGAATTATTTTACTGTGTTGCTAAATCATATTGTAATTTCAATGTATTATAACTCATGATCATTTGTGCAGCACCTTCATCCCCAAAAATATGAATGTGGTTTCTATGTTCATATAACGAATACAAAAAAGCAATAATAATAATTGCAGGAGGAATGATATTGAGGACAATAGAGAAATCTTTTATGCTCGATTCCGCAAAAAGGTTAAATTAGATTGTTGATTTTAATTACAATAAAATGACTTGTTTAAAGTTATGTTCAAATAATAGTTAATACCCTTGTTCTCAGCTCTTTACTAGCAGTTGTCATACCACACACTTATGTATTTACCTTGTTTGCCTATTGTCATCTTGACGTTTTTTTGTGGTTGTGCAGAGGTGGTGAAGACGGTAATAATGAAAGGCAGGGCTCCGGTGGACTCTGAATGCTCAGCCAAACTTGGCAAGGTACTGTGCCCTTGGGCTAGATATGGGAGCCTTTGATGGCCATGGAGCATCTGCTCTCTGTGGTTTGGCTAGACATTGCTCGACAGTTTCCTCACTGAGGTTTATGTTGAATGCTGCAATATTCAAACCGGAAGGTGGAGCTCAGGTTTATTTGTGATGTCATTTCTCTCCCTTGTATAGGCCCATGTTTACAATGAAGGAGATGACGTTTACGAGGTGATGCTAAACCAGGTAAAACAGAAGTGACTCAAATAATGTTTGGAGCACACAACAATATGTCAATTTGAAACAACATTGATCAGCAGTGAGTAACGCTCTCTGTTGCAGACAAATATACAATTCAACAACAACAAATACTACCTGATCCAGCTGCTTCAGGATGACAACGCCAAGGTCTACAGTGTGTGGATGAGATGGGGCCGAGGTTGGTTCATCGGAAAGTTACCTTACACGTCAATACTGTTCTGGTTTCCATACTTTCCATACTTAGCGGTTGTTTTCTTCTTTACAGTGGGTAAAGTTGGACAGAACAGTTTAGTTTCCTATGGTGGAGATCTGCTGAAAGCCAAAGACATCTTCACAAAAAAGTAAGTGCAGAGAGTGTGCTAAACTGGCACACTTACTACACAAATTTGAGATCGGTCTTTGGGTAAGGAAGTGAATGATGACACCGATGTGACGTTTGTTGTGTCCCAGGTTCCTAGACAAGACCAAGAACAATTGGGAGAACAGGGCCACCTTTGAGAAGGTAGCTGGGAAATATGACATGGTGTTTGTGGACTACAGCTCCAATGACAAGGCAAGCACCCAGCCGTCAACATCTTCTTATAAAGATGCATACGGAAACCCTTTGTTTTTTTGTTTTCACAAACTCTATTTTGTCCCATCTAGTTTCCCCGTATCGACCGAGATTGAACAAATCAATTCAAATGTCCAATCCTGCAACTAGTCCATACAGTACATCATTTGTGTTTGGTCCTCCAGAAGGAGAGCCCGTCCCAGCTTCAGACTGTGCCCCAGAAAAAAGCCTCTCGACTTAATGTGAAGATCCAGTCTCTAATGGAACTCATCTGTGACATCAAGGCCATGGAGGAGTGTGTGTTGGAGATGAAGTTTGACACCCGCAAAGCTCCCCTTGGTGAGCAAAGACACAGTGTGCTAAATATGAAGAAACAAAAGCTGCTGCAAGTGCTTTTACATTTGTAGTGACCGTGCAGATTAAGAATACATTTCTAGTGTTGTTCAAGTATGCAGGCTTTGTAGGAACCTCAACCTCCATACCTGGTGCAGGCTTTAGTTAGATAGATTTCAGGGGAAGGCAAGTATGGACCCATTCACCATCCAGCTCTCCTTACCCTTGCACTGTAGGCAAGCTGACAACAGAGCAAATCAGCGCAGGCTACTCTGCCCTTAAGAAGATCGAGGAGTGTGTGAAGAAGAAAGGAAGCAGTCGAGACCTTCTGGAGGCGTGCAATCAGTTCTACACACGCATCCCCCACGACTTTGGGTCAGTAGAGAACAGGCCCTCGTTGATAGTGCTTCATCTGGCACTTATCCTGGTAATTGACTGTTGCAATCCTATTCAATAGACTTCGAACTCCACCAATAATTCGCACAGAAGAGGAGTTGAAAGAAAAAATTGCTTTATTGGAGGTCTGTATTGAATCTTATAATATTATTTTGTTCTGTTTGACTGGACTATTGCTTGACAACCACCAAGCTCCTTACTGATACTATGTGTTGCTTCTCCCCAAAGACCCTGAGTGACATCCAGATCGCTGTGAAGATGGTCCAATCCAGTGGGGACAGCGAGGAGCATCCCATTGACAGACAGTACCATTCTCTGCAGTGCCAGCTGCAGTCGCTGTGCTCCTCCAGCCAAGAGTTCAAGGTTAGAGGTTTGGGTTCATACAAAGTAGAAACCTGAAACCAACAAGAGCCGCTGATGTTTGACCCAGAAGTGAACTAAACCTGTTGTTATAGTAGATTGTTTTGTACATTTCTCTCTGAATAGAAGCATAACCAATGGGGTTTTATCGCCCATTCTGCTGATCATATATTTGGGTTGAATTAAACTCCCTTCTCGCTTTGCCAAATTCCTCTGTTCTGTCTATCTTTCTCAATGCAGGTGATCGAGAAGTATCTCCAGTCCACCCACGCTCCCACTCACAGCGACTACACCATGTCCGTGCTGGACATCTTCTCTGTGGACAGAGAGGGGGAGAGGGAGAGCTTCCTCTCTCAGCTACACAACAGGTATCCAAAAAGTTAGAAAAGGTCCAGTTGTGCTCACTTTGAAAGTCTGTAAGAAGTTTCCCCCAGACCAAATGACATTCCTGAGGTCTTATGCAGCCCTGTGTGTGTGTGTGTGTGTGTGTGTGTGTGTGTGTGTGTGTGTGTGTGTGTGTGTGTGTGTGTGTGTCCACCAGGACGTTGCTGTGGCACGGCTCCCGGCTCTCAAACTGGGTGGGCATTCTCAGCCAGGGGCTCCGAGTGGCCCCCGCGGAGGCTCCTGTCACTGGTTACATGGTAATACTAATAACCTTTGTTAGTGTAGCACATCTCCTAGCACTTTATGAAGTGTTTTAACAGCATGGCACAAAAGTCAGTTAAAGACAATGCATTTTAAATTATGCGTGATGAGAATCTTTTATTTAATTTTTTCATCTCTTAGTTTGGTAAGGGGATCTACTTTGCTGACATGTCATCTAAAAGCGCCAACTACTGCTTTGCCAATCAGCGCAACAGTACTGGACTTTTACTGCTGAGCGAGGTGAGTGACTGACTTTGGAACCTACTGTCACACATGGAAAACAAGGTTCTGTATATGTGTTAACATTTAGCCCTGCTCTTAGAATAAACCTTTCCATGGATCTAATCTCGAATGATGTTAGATCAAATGTAGTAGCTTAAATGGCTGGAAAGTTGTGGAAGCAGCTTCTATCCTCATGTCCAGGTGATGCAGCATCCCTTAAGTCACAATGGTTATGTTTATGTGTTGCCTCCAGGTTGCCCTGGGAGACTGTAACGAGCTCCTTGCTGCTGACTACGAGGCGGCCAAACTGCCTGCTGGGAAACACAGCACAAAGGGACTGGGCCAGACCAGCCCGGACCCCAAGAACGCTGTTACCTTGTGAGTCTGTCAATTTGATCATCAAAGCTATACGGATGCTTGCTGAATAAAGACTTCACTGCACTATTCTGCTTCCACCTTTGCCACCGGTCAGTTATTCAGTATAAGTGATAATGGTATCTCACCCTTTCCCTCTCAGGGATGGTTCAATTGTTCCCATTGGTCCTGGAGTGCAGACAGGGGTGGGCCAGGGCGGAGGCTACTCCCTTCTCTACAACGAGTTCATCGTCTATAATCCCGCTCAGACGCGTATGAGATACTTGCTGCGAGTCCAGTTCAACTACTCCTCACTCTGGTGAGGCAGGGTTCAGGGTCACCAACAGTCCATCAAGAAGATGAAATGAAGAATTCTGCACTGTGTTCGGGCGATGGTCTATTCTACCAGTTGCCTTAGCTCATCTGTTTGAAAAGTAATTTTATGTTAACTAATGTTAAGTCCAAACTAAGGAAATATTGTTTTAGGCTTTCTGTAATTTCCATTTTAGTTAGCAACTACAGGAATATTAAAGTTCTAGTTCCAAGCTGCATATCTTTTCAATAGAACAGTCAAGGTAATATTGTATCTTATTCTTGATGAAGAATCCATGGAATGGCCTCTTGTTGTTCAAGATCTAAAACTCAAATGAAGTCTAACAGTTTTGGATCTATTGAAACATTGAATCTATATAAATGTCAATATGACTGTAAACTTATTTGGATTCTTTCTAAATGTCTTATAAGTGTTTGTCTAGACTAGAGGGTATTGTATATGTCTATTATTCTCAATAAAATGACCAATAAACTGTTGTGTAAAAATTATTTTGTCATTGAAATATGGAGACAAAGATGTTGAACTGTGTAAGAGTATACTACATAGAGTAGTTATTCCGAGATGATAGAATATGAAAACAATGCTCTTTATGTTGTTTAAGTATAGGAGTTGAGTGTGTGAGGTCGTGTGGTTGGTACTTCCGTGTGTACACACCGTCTGTTTGGCAGTGTCTAACCCCTCCCCAATAAGTATAGGAAGGATGATGTCATGGTGTAACAACAAGAAATGTTATTTAAATCATGCTTTTATTTTAACCATTTAACAGTTGCATTTACCTTTGTGATTGGTAATGAGATTGAGTTACATTTTCAGGCTTTTTTCACGTTATAGTGAAATTATAGTACTGACCATCTGCTATATCAGCGAATAGCTTAGGGTTCCAATCTGCATAACATTGGAGTAATAGAAAGTGTAAAATATTCTAAACATTATCGAATCCACACCCAGGACAGACTGACCTCACACATTGGCAAGTCTACAAAAATGGAGAGAGTTGGCTTAAAAAAAGCACTGCGTCGGCTTAAACCATTATTAAGCAATAAGCTTGTCTCTGGAAAATGAAATTACAATTGAGTTCTGAAATGTTCCCTGATTATGCATTAGTGGTTTGGTGTAGCAAGTATTTACTTCACTGTTTCCATCTATCAAGTCTTGTTGAAACTGAATTGAAGAAATTGAAATAAGAGATTCAAATGAGTCAGAGCCTAGGCTGCGAAGGCAATGAGATGCTCAATACACCAATAGTGATTACAACAGCAGTGGTGACCTTGAAGGAGCCCGCAGTGACCACAATGTAGAAGAGGCTAAGGGTTACCAACGTCTGAACACGAATCACTCAGTTACACATTCACACCTCCTTATTGCAGTAAGGACTTGCAAGAATGTAAATGCTTCATTGAAACACTATAACAGGGTATTTGTCACTTGCATATGCATTGCTCAGTTTAGCTTATTCAGTCAAAGTAAACGGGAAACTAAGAAGGGTGGGGGAGCCACTGCCACTCAAAATGCCCACAAGGCCTTGGTTTTGAATGTGAAGATTAGCACTAGAAAGTAAAGCCATTTCATTCATTTGTTTTTGCTCTTATCTAAATCCCCAAAATACTATCATTAAATACAAGAATAATCTTGTAAACCTATTTAGAATTGGATAAATTGACATATCATGCGCGCAGGTCTACAGCTTTCACAGGTACAGTGGGGCCAAAAAGTATTTAGTCAGCCACTGATTGTGCAAGTTCTCCTACTTAGAAAGATGAGAGGTCTGTAATTTTCATCATAGGTACACTTCAACTATGAGAGACAAAAATGAGAAAAAAAATCCAGGAAATCACATTGTAGGATTTTTAAAGAATTCATTTGTAAATGATGGTGGAAAATAAGTATTTGGTCGATAACAAAAGTTCAACTCAATACTTTGTAACATAACCTTTGTTGACAATGACAGAGGTCAAACGTTTCCTGTAAGTCTTCACCAGGTTTGCACACACTGTAGCTGGTATTTTGGCCCATTCCTCCATGCAGATCTCCTCTAGAGCAGTCATATTTTTGGGGCTGTCGCTGGGCAACACGGACTTTCAACTCCCTCCACAAATTTTCTATGGGGTTGAGGTCTGGAGACTGGCTAGGCCACTCCAGGACCTTGAAATGCTTTTTACGGAGCCACTCCTTCGTTGCCCGAGCGGTGTGTTTGGGATCATTGTCATGCTGGAAGACCCAGCCACGTTCCATCTTCAATGCTCTCACTGATGGAAGGAGGTTTTGGCTTAAAATCTCACGATACATGGCCCCGTTCATTCTTCCCTTAACACGGATCAGTCGTCCTGTCCCCTTTGCAGTAAAACAGCCCCAAAGCATGATGTTTCCACCCCCATGCTTCACAGTAGGTATGGTGTTCTTGGGATGCAACTCAGCATTCTTCTTCCTCCAAACACGAAGAGTTGAGTTTTTACCAAAAAGTTCTATTTTGGTTTCATCTGACCACATGATATTCTCCCAATCCTCTTCTGGATCATCCATATGCTCTCTGGCAAACTTCAGACGGGCCTGGACATATACTGGCTTAAGCAGGGGGACACGCCTGGCACTGCAGGATTTGAGTCCCTCTCGGCGTAGTGTGTTACTGATGGTAGCCTTTGTTACTTTGGTCCCAGCTCTCTGCAGGTCATTCATCAGGTCCCTCTGTGTAGTTCTGGGATTTTTGCTCACCGTTCTCATGATCATTTTGACCCCACGGGATGAGATCTTGCGTGGGGCCCCAGATCGAGGGAGATTATCAATGGTCTTGTATGTCTTCCATTTTCTTACAATTGCTCCCACAGTTGATCTATTCACACCAACCTGCTTGCCTATTGCAGATTCACTCTTCCCAGCCTGGTGCAGGTCTACAATTTTCTTCCTGGTGTCCTTCGACAGCTCTTTGGTCTTGGCCATGGTTGAGTTTGGAGTCTGACTGTTTGAGGCTGTGGACAGGTGTCTTTTATACAGATGACGAGGTCAAACAGGTTCCATTAATACAGGTAACGAGTGGAGGACAGAAGAGCTTCTTAAAGAAGAAGTTACAGGTCTGTGAGAGCCAGAAATCTTGCTTGTTTGTGGGTGACCAAATACTTATTTTCCACCATAATTTACAAATAAATTCTTTAAAAATCCTACAATGTGATTTCCTGGATTTTTTTTCTCATTTTTGTCTCTCATAGTTGAAGTGTACCTATGATGAAAATTACAGACCTCTCTCATCTTTGTAAGTAGGAGAACTTGCACAATCAGTGGCTGACTAAATACTTTTTGGCCCCACTGTATATACAGTATCTCCAACTCAGGCTGCAGTCTGAAACCTACTCAAGTACTGTATAGCTTGTTAAGAAGACTTAGAGACAAAACAAGGTATGATGATGTGGTTGAAAGATTATCTGATTGTCAAGTTTAGTATATGACAACACCCCAATCTAACAAAAGCCTTCCTGATTGTCTTTTCAAAGTTTGATGTGAAGAGTGGCCTGATGTCTGAACTGAATAATTTCTTTTGAGATAACAGCAATTGATGATATGTTGCTATTGACTGAAGATATTTACTTGACTATTACCATTGACATCCTTGTTTTACAGTTAAGATTTATATCAGCAAATCTCTGAAATCCTACAGTACTATGACAGAGCATTGGGG
Organism: Aplochiton taeniatus; assembly: GCA_017639675.1. Classification (NCBI taxonomy): domain Eukaryota; kingdom Metazoa; phylum Chordata; class Actinopteri; order Galaxiiformes; family Galaxiidae; genus Aplochiton; species Aplochiton taeniatus. The sequence goes on from CM030189.1 coordinate 10,437,878, forward strand.
TTGCAGGTATCAAATTCGGGCTGCAGAGCAAGATGATAAGATGAGTAAGATCGTGGAGACCACAAGGACAAATTGGAGGACATGGGATTCTCCATTTGTCTGGGTTTCCGGTCTTTCTCTTTGGCAACCATTGTGATAGGATAATCAGTGGTTAACATTTCGTCATTTGTATTGTTGTGGACAGCAGTGTTGTATGTACGTTTGTGTAATAGATTCTTAATCTGAAAGGAAACAGATAGTTCACGAAATTCTAGTTCTTCCTTTCCGTAGTATTCCCTAACTACACTGTATGTTATGTCATACTATTTTCTGTGGATCACATTGGCAGAATAGTAGAAAGAATAACGCACACATTTACACACGAGTAAATTAGAACAAGTTGTTCAGCGTTTCCATGTGAGTACAAAGGCTTCAATGCGGGAAGATTGATTAATGTAAATGTTTGTTGGATTATTGTGATTGTTATTTGTTGATTTATTTGTCTTTGAAGCATGAAATAGCCAGGCGACATCCAAAACAATAAGAAATGAAAACAATTACTAGAAATGTACCAATCAACGTTAATCACTCGTAATTTGAAAGTTGTAAATTGGTTCCAAAAGTTGGTCGCTACTGTTTAAAAATGAATGTTAACTAACCTGCATACAACAATGGATCCCATATTTTAAAAGCTAGCATGATTCATATAAGCCTAGTGGACCAATGGATTGACATTTATGGGGTATTTCATAAAATATTTGTTGATGTTTTTCACCTTTGTTTGGACCTCTTTTGTGCAGTAGAGTAGTTTCTGGTGAAGTGTGCTCCTCCTGCACAGCAGTGTTAAATCAGAGAATACAAATAGAAATCCTAAGAGCCTTAGCGTTGGAGACATTTAGTGCAATTTCCAACCAGCTCTGTTGGAAAGAGGTGAGATTTGAGAAAACCATAACCTTTTTTTACCATAACTGTTGCAGTTCACCTTTGGGCGCACATAACATGGTGTCAAGCTAATTTTCTACTCTCAGATGCACAAGCAACACTACAGAAGGAGACCTATGATAGACAACAATATAATAAGATACTGAAAACAATGAAAGTAAATTTAAACCATTTTTCTAATCCACCAACAAATTCAATGGATGACATCTGGATTATCCCTTGTAATCCCACATTATAACATTTAAAACACTGAATACAAACAAACAAAACAGGTATCACACATAACATATTTATTGTAAAAAATACATATAAAACACTTTTGAGACATACAAAAGATTGGAGCTTAGAAACAGTATATTGAACAGACCAAACCCAAGCCATTTTTGAATTCCATTATATATTTACATTTTAATAAATAAACTGATTTTGCTTCTATACCAGAAAAAAGCAGATTGTCCATTTCTTAGAATGCAGATATCGCTGTGGTGTCATTTAAAAAAAAGACTAATAATAATTACACACATGAGAGTAACCGTGTGCTAATGATGTAGCAAACACAATATCATCCGCAGTTTGGATTACATAGAGCAATAGTTGGCAACAGTAAAAATCTGATATTGCACCACACGTCTTACAAAGTCAAAACCAAGTAGCATCTGACATTTCAGTCAAAATCCCAACAGCCCCCACCCCATTCTTTTAATAATAAACACATTATTATTCTTTACCACAAGAAAAACATCTAATGATCAATGGACCTTTTTACCTCAGGCATTCACATATCTTGCATGTATGAATGACAGACATACTTTGGCGTAAATGCTCATCTTTTCTCAATACAAAAGGGTAACATGTGCAGGCTGCCATGTAAACGTAGGACAGGTCATAGCACCTAGTACTGCGAAGGGGAGAAATCTGAAGCTGGCACCCAAACGTTCAGAAGAGCACTCGTCAGTTGAAAACTTGAGCGCTACTGCTTAAGCTGCCTGTTAAGATCCGAGTTATATCTATATGTAGAGGTTCTTAGTCTTTACATAAGAGAACCATTTTTGGTGCTATTGGAACCCAGTGTACAAACACATCCCCGCTAGGCACCATGTAGAACTCAATTAGTTATATAGAGAGGTTTATAAAATAAAAGGGTAGTACACAGCACCTCGGAAGTTGAAGAGTTCGGCAGAGCACCAAAAAGGGCTCCTAAGAACCCTCTGCATAGACACTTTAATGATACTTTCATTCAGGTAAGGAGTCAAAAGGCCCTCAGACAAGCAGCCAAATAAATCAGCTCAGCTGGAATATTAAGCAGGAATATTTGGTCGACAATTCTGAAAAAATAATTAACCATACGGATAGGTTGTATGTGGAAGTTGACACACAGAACATCTTGAGATACCCAATTGCTTCACAAAGCCAGGGAAGCAGCACACAGGTAACGTAAGCTGTTTTCAACACATTTGGCAAAGACATTCATTTTGGGATACAACGACTATGAATTATATCACGTGTTGGTAGTAAATAACACAATAAATATCTTTCTGCTGTCCAAAACTTTCAGAGAAAAGATAGAGGTAGCAGCCACATGGCGTAAACATGTCTCAAAAACTTCACTCTATTCTCAAGCCTTGATTATAGCCATATGTCTAAACTACAGTTTGGAGAGCAAAGGACAGCGTGTACATCCACGTTGTTCATGACCTACACCCAGATATTAAAAGTCAAAACTGGTCAGAACAATCAGGCCATTTCAAGACTGTTTGGGTTTCATCAGTCGTAAGGGGCAAAAGTGCTCATCATGGTATTCAAACCAGTGCTACCACTTAATGTATAAAATATGTGCTTATATACTAGAGAACAGCATACCTAGTTCAACTGACCTACTGAAGTTGACTTGGTCAGCCCCGTATTCAACAATTAACTCACCACCACCGTGCCCTGAAATGTATACAAGAAACAACAGATAAAGCAGTCCCTTGCACTAATACAATCCTCATTTTCCAACCGGAAGAAATTCAAATCAAAGCATTGCAATGTCCAATCAGTAACAGTTCATTCTTTCAACATCGGGTTTGTAGCCACAGGCAGCAAAGTAACAGGGAACGCTTTGTTCTGCACGGTAGATGAAATGGCCTACAGCATAAGACAAATACTTGGGAAAGGATGCTAAAATGCTAACATTTTTTGCACTTCACAGAGTCCAGTTTATGAAGACATTATTTCAATTTAGTTTTTACCATAACTTCAAGGCAATTAGAGGATTGAATCCAAAATGGTGGGATAACAGCTGTTATTTTTAGGGTTGTCTCTTGGCATGAAGGGTCTAGACCAATCCAAGAACAGCTTCCTCCAAAATAGGTGGCTTGCCTTTAAGGGTAACATTTTCCAACTAATGTTTTTTTCTGCAGAATTAGGATTCAGTGTAGTCTCCTGTGGGGTTCAAGGTGAAAGTGTGTTAGCCTTAAACTTGTTAGGCATATGCTCATTGTTAAATACTTACATGTTTGTTAAAAATAATGATTTATTATCTTCAACTCAATTACTGAATTAATTAAGATCACATTATAATTCCTGGTCATACTTTGAACAAAATAACTCATCGCTTTGCAGTCCTAACAACAATCAAAGCAAGCAAGAAATGGGTCAGAATATTCGATTATTTGATTGGTTACTTGGGTCAGGGTTGACTTTCAGTTTGGTCATTCCGTCTTTAATAGAGCAAAACCATGTATCGGAAGAGCTTGGGACTGAATTTGATGTAACACTGCATCCTATTTTTAAATCCGTGCCAGTTCAACACGTTATCAGGTCTGCAAAACCTTAGTAAAGTTAATTCGATTTTGTTAGGTCTTTTGTATTATGTCTGTACATTATAACAGAATATAATGAACAAGTTAATGATAGCTAAGGTAGCTAGCAAATGTACTCTATGGTTTAGCCAGCCAAGTGGGTAGCGTTAAACGCTGACATGGCTAATAATTGTTTAGTTTTTTTCTTAAATAGCTGAACTACCCCCTGTCTCAGCTCACATCTCATTGTTAAACAACAAACCAATGAAATTTTGGCATGTGCAAAATAATATACATTTTTTTTAGACTGCCCACAGATTTTAAATTGACCTTAGAATAATGGGAGTTATAAACCAACCTGAGCCAGATTTGCCACTTTGGATCAAGCGTAACCATAAGTCAATCAAATGGGTGTTCAGGACAACAGGGTTTCACCTTGGACCAGGAATCAATACAACTGGAATGGAAAAACATTAGAGAAAGAGAAAATTAGAGGATTCATGACTGAGGGATAGGAATTTCCCAGACACATTTAGTATGTGCTGTGATTAATTAAATAGGAATTTCCCAGACACATTTAGTATGTGCTGTGATTAATCAAATAGAAATTTACCAGATACATTTAGTATGTGCTGTGATTAATTAAATAGGAATTTACCTCTTCATGAATCCATTTATATGTACCAACTCTACACACTATAAATTCAAGAAAAGTCTGTGCAGGACAAAAGTAATTAGCGTAATGTAAACCCAATGGGAGCTTTGTCACTTTTAAACTGTAAATGTTTTGGTATGTTTGAGTCCTTTAAGTTATACCAAAGCATAATTTAGTGTAAGAAAGAAGTTAGTAGACCAACCATTATACTTATTGTACCGCCTTATTCTTCCCTATTATTGTTTTCCTGCAGCTGCTCAATTTCCTGTGAGCTGCTTTATTCTAGAGGCTTGAAACTTTGCCTCCTGTACTCGTAACCGCTACTCCAAAACCAAAGATTACCCTAATTGACCACATGGCAGCGCTGTAATAAATGATCCAAATTTACAGGCTTTGAAAGGCCATATCTCTAACCATATGACCTGGAGTCACCAGACTCAAGTTCTTAGGTCCATCTTCCCATAATGAACAAAAAAGCCTCTTGGACCACCAAAGTCCGCCATGATGGATTTCCCACCAATTAGCATTTTTTTTTTAAAGCCTTAAATCTACAGAACTTGTGATCTATTTGACCAATCTGCACCACACTCAGTACCTAGCATGAATGGACCATGATATGTAAAGGTTGCATAAACCAGACTCACCGGCCACAACATGTGAACACTATAAGCCAAAGAAATTAGCAGCGGGAGCTGCTTATCACAAAACGTATTATGACTTTGTCAAACTCAGTCCAATCCTAAAACTTGGTACACATCTTCTAGACTCTGGAGGTTTAATAGATCATATTAGCAAAGCCCTTTTCACATCTGCCTTTTGGCATATGGCTAGGACCCATAAAATGCTGCTTGCAGCTTTAATTTAGGTTTGTTTTTAAATTACATAAATGTGAGTTCCCAATGCTTAATCTTTAGCTTTGAATGTTGTCTTGTTTTGTATTGTCTGTCTGTCTGTAACTATGTCTTTAAAAAAAATGTATGCTGCTGCCTTACTTGGCAAGATCTCCCATGAAAAAGAGATTATCAATCTTAATGGTACAATTCCTGGTTAAATAAAGGTTTATATATATGTACCTCCTGGTTAGCTTAGACCAACCAAGATATTTGTGCAATGATTAAAAATAATAATAATAACTTAAGTTAACTTTTTTCAGTGTAGCCTGTCTATAAGTTGTGTTAAGCCTATTTTGAAAACGCAAACCTTAGTTCAAAGCAGTAGTGGCCACACCGTAGATTTTAAAGGTCCCATAATGTAAGATTTGGAATATTTCTTTGTCTAGCATTGCTTTATCACTCATAGGGATTGTACCAGCAACATGAAAATGTTAAATCTATGCCTTGTGCATTTTCTGTAGTTCACCTCTGACAACACATCTACCCTATTTTACAAGCTGTTATTAATTGATGGCAAACCAATCACTGCTACACAAACATTTGCATAGCCTAGTTCAGGCTATCCTATAGTAACCACCCTCCAGTAATCTTTCCATGAGTGTGACTATTAAGTATCACCACTAACACTACAACCAATCAAAATAACTAGCAAAACTTCCTAGAATAAATGTGTCTTTCCTGGCTACAAGGCGAGTAAGAAGTATCTCCATAAATTTCCAACAGACAAAGCTCTCCATGAGAAATGGTCAAAGTTTGCACCACAAGCCTAATAGGCCAACCCTGTAGCTCGCTTAGCATTTTATGCTAGAAAACTTAGCTACTACTGTCACAAACCACTCTGAAACCTGCTGCATCCCTCATGGTTGAATGGGTTGGAAGGGAAAAAATAATGTAAAAAATGTATATATTGTTTGGGTGAAAGATTTTCAAATGGACTTTAGACACTAAGGTATCACACAAAAATGTATGATTGTCTACATTATGGGCCCATTAAAATATGTTTTCATAAATATCGTAACAGGTTTGACCTATCATTGGCGATGCTTCACACCAGCATAATTCATAAATCCATATTCAGCATTTATTTTCTCTATAATACATAATCTTACCTACTTCACATTTACAGGTGCATTCTACCTATGTGCTTATTCTTTTGAAACTCTTTGCACCCAAATGTTTACCTAGGTATTTTGAGGTGCTAGGTGGTAAGGTAAAGAGTAGTAAATTACCTCTTGTGGTAGACACAGAGACAGGCCAGGCGGGCAATAGTCTCTCCCTGCAGTAGATCCTCCAAACAGATTGAACACTCGCCACTGTCTTTACTCAGCAAGTCCGCTGGGAAAACACAAAGAATACACACATGACATCAACATTACCATTGCAGGATAATGTGTTGGATTCCCTTGTTTTTGTTAAAGGTGCAAACAGCAGTACGCGGTTTTTGACATTTTATACTCACTGTTGTATGGTAGGGGAGGAGAGGTGAGACAGCTCATAAGGTGATCCTCGATCCTGCTGCCTGGAAATGGCTTAGAGCAGAAAGGACAGCGAATATCTAGACAAGAAGAGATGGTGGCCAAGATATTAGCAAGCAACATTATAACAAGACATAGGACAGAGACCCCTGAAACAGATGCTCCCCCACCAGTAACATTGCATTATTATGACAGTCTCTAGTTCAACATTGTTGAAAGTATAGATTCAGAATTATTTTAATTACTAACATATACGATTTGTTTTTCACGATTACCTATCTTTTGTATTTTTTTGTCAAAAAATGAAAGTTCCAGCCGGAGCGAACAGCAAAAGATTGATCTATGGGTGTGGATGGGACCGGAGAGGAGAGTTTTGCCTAGCTGGTCTACATTGCTTGAACGACACCCCTCCGCAAATCTAAGTTTGAACAGGACATGAGCCTTCGGTTTTGGCCAACTTCCTTTAGCTAGGGTGCGACCCCCCCCCCCCCCCCCCCACACTCTCTCTCTCTCTCTCTCTCTCTCTCTCTCTCTCTCTCTCTCTCTCTCTCTCTCTCTCTCTCTCTCTCTCTCTCTCCTCTCTCTCTCTCTCTCTCTCTCTCTCTCTCTCTCTCTCTCTCTCTCTCTCTCTCTCTCTCTCTCTCTCTCTCTCTCTCTCTCTCTCTCTCTCTCTCTCTCTCTCTCTCTCTCTCTCTCTCATCTGTTAAGAATTATGGTGTACAGGGCGAGGTGTTGTCAAAGCAATTAATTACCTCCTGCTTGGACTGATTTAAATATTAATCAAAGGGGAGGAAAATGGCCTATGGAATGCGTTTGAGTGAAAAAGATTACTTTTTAATCTACTTTTAACAAGCTGTTAAGCCCTTTCTTCTATGTAGCAATATCGCAATGCGATGCGATGTGTTGTTCAATGTTTTTTTTTTCAGACTGTCAAATATATATGATGAGGCCAGTTAGCATGAGATTTGGCTTTCCAATAGTTCAGTGCCTGTCTAAAAAATGTGGATCAATCTGAAATCTGAAGAAAACATTGAATAAAACAGACTGTGGACTTATCAGTGTAGCAGACCAACAGATTAAAAACTAACCGAAACATATGTCCTAGTGTCCACGACACCTTCCTGTACATCATGAATGTTTCAACAGGTTGTAAACCTTTTCGGTGCTCGGCCTCTTGAAAATTAAGCAGGACATCCCAATACACGATAACTCTGATTATGAAGCCCTAACATGTGACATAAATCATGTGGGCCTACATCAGCTCGGCCGTCAAGTTAACTTACAGTGACTTTAGAGATCACTTTACATCCGTTAACACGAGAGGAGATGATACATAAAGAGCTGCAAATTCCGGAATAATGAAGTTAAAATTGTTTGACCAGATTATGAACGACATTGCAGATTTTCATATTTCTGCGTCTGTTTGTTGAGAGTTTCTGTCAATTGCTACCGTTACTAGCAGTAACCACTCTGATTAATAGATATATCATTGTACAGATTAGGGACAAGTCATTCTTTCTTATTACCATTGTTGATGTTGTGCATTGTAAACTAGAATAAAAATGACCATTCATTTTAGTAACCATTCTTGATCTTGTAAAATAAATTTAGTTCAAACGTACTGCCATGACGGTTGTTGACACGATAGAGGCCGATCCAAGCTTCCGACATCGGCCGCTGATTAGGTCCTCGCACCCTTGCGGATCTTGCGGTGACATTGCGCGCGGAGGAGTGCCGATTCCCGGGTAGACGCTCGGAAAAGGTGCGATGAGGAACGCGGCCTGTCACCTCGACGGACTGGTGGTCCGTATTGGCAGTAGCTTGTGGGGAACTGTTGCCGTTGTCTTCAGACTTGTCCTCACTGTTGTCGTTCACTGGTGATGCTTGGCTGATGTTCGACGGGAGGGTGGTGATTTGGTCGGCGGGGCTTCCATCTGCGCTCGCCTGTTGGCCTATGTCCGAATCGCTCCCCTCTTCTGACCGGCTCTGGTTGGCCTCTGCATCATCAAAACTGCCCGAGAAGTCTACCATGAGACTGGTGGGTCGTGAACATCGAGGACGCCGATACGACTCCCGCTTTGAGCCATCTTTAACGAAAGGCGAAGGATCTTCTTGCAAACGACTTGCTCTTGTCCCCATTTCTCTAAGTGGGAAATTTGAGCTGAACTAGCCAGCAAGAATAAAGCTGGCCAGCCTATTTCAAACAGCAGATCAAGGGCTTTGGCTAGTGTAGTAGTAAGGTTACGCTAGCCTATGTTGTAAGTTACCGCGTTAACGTTAGCCAAGCACTGCCTCTGGTTTTAATTTATATAGGTGGAACGTTACCGTTTGTGACCAATAGATTAAGTTGATCAAAAGCAACCATCATCTCTTACAAATTACATAAGTAACAGCAACAATTTACTTTATTTTCTAGTCTGCTCGAATTGCCCATTCCACCCACATTTATTTCTTTTGACGTCCCTGTCTGCGTTGCTGCAGCGGAAATGGTGTAATCATACTTCGCCATACAACCTATGTTACGGTAATAGCCTACCTCTATTTCCAATACACGTTGCAACGAAGTCAAAATAAGTTTGCTTGTTCCACATTTACAGTAACGAATTATATATAGCCTCCATATCTACTATACTACTACACTGAAGTGTCACTTAGTGAGCTGTGGTTTTGGGACACTTATCTTCGATTTTCCCCTCCTCAATACCTTGAACATTATTGCGCCAATATTACAGTCTTGGGTAAAGGACAGAACAGACCAATACAATTGCAGGTGACGTAGAAAGCATATACACTACAGGAAGATATTCCAATAGGACTAAGCAGACGACAAAGTTAGTAGACGTTCAATGCAAATGCTAAGTCGTCTTAATTGTAAAAGACAGTACTTTAACAGAAAATTGGTCAGCGTCGCCGTGATATCCCTAGAGTTAGACGGCTAGTGTGACTGATTTGGTAAGTTAGTTCTCATTTTGAAACTGTACCACACCCTCTATGCAAAGCAACTTGTATAATACTCAGAAGACCTGCGCGTCAAGGCTATATTTGCAATAAAATACAGCTGGAGTGTGATTTAGAAATTATTTGCAGTCGACAGCATGCATGCCAATTTCATTGTCTATTTTTGTTGTTCTTACTAACTGAATATGCATGGACACAGATTTTGCACTTATTCGTTTGGTGATGAGCATACCGTCGATGGGTTTCATGTATTTCTTCATCGTGTTATGTTTGACTTCCTTTGGCAACACGATCTACTTTTTATCCACCAGACCTGAGTGTTTGTGAACTTTGCTCCCATTTTACCATTATTGTTATCCAGGATTACCACACCCAAAAACTGTGCGCTGTGTTTTTGTTGCATTGACTGTTCAAATAACCGTTGGAATGTTGGTTAGCTACTTTATCTCTTACCAATCAATCTTTTGTCTATCTACTACGTATAAGCGGCCTCATCTTTCCTATCTGAAAAGTGATGGACTTTTTATTAACTTTTTCCTAGAACAAATGAGGGCTCTGACTGTGCTCCAGGCTGGCATGGGTCATGGAGACCAGGCAGTTGGAACACGTCTCCGCTCCAACTACACCGCTACCAATCTGGAAAATAAGCTTTTGTCCCAAACCCTCTCTGTGCTCCCCCAGCCACATGCCATGCCCTCCTACCAAGGACCCATTCCATCCTCTTGCCCTTCTCTACAGCCCTCCTGCCTCTCCTCCACCACCTCCAGCCTCCTCCCCTCCTCCTCTACCTCCCCTCTTACCCTCACATCCCCACTGCTTAGCACTGAGAATACGCTGCTTAAGAGAACAAAACCTCTCTCCCCCCTCTCCTGCTGTTTACCTACTTCCTACTCTCATGTGCCTGGGCCCAGTTCATCTCAGGTCCCCTCCAGTGATACCCAGCTTAGCGGGATATGTGCCCATCCTTTATGCCCTCACCCTGATTCTTATGGAGAGGCTCAGAGGGAAGGAGGAGATGAAACAGATGCAGAAATGGAGGACATGTCCCAGGATATTTCTTTATATAGTAAGCAGAGGAGCGTGGTAAGTTATTGTAATTTATTTATTTTTATGGTATTGAACAGTTCTATTATCGTTTTGGAGTATTGTAGACCGAGACACATTTTTTGAACCTTCAGAATTCGAACAAGGATGGGGTTACACATGATGAAGACCCTGGAGTGGCCTTGGAGTTGCCCATGGTGGACATGGAGCTAGATGACCAGGAGCTTAGACAGTCTGTAGCTATCAGCCCTGACATGTTTGCAGAGTTTGAAAGAGGAAAGGGGGAAGTCAAAGAAGAACTGAAGACTAAAAAGGTGAACTAGTGGACCTTATTGTATAAGTGCTATGGAAAATCTCTCACACCACTAATCTAAAGAAACCCGTTTTCTGTATTTCTCTCTCTGTCTTGGTCTGTGGTTTACTATGTGTGTTGTTTTCTCACTATGTCTCTCTCTCCCTTATTCTCTCAGTACTTACTGCTCAACGCGGTGTGCAGCTCACTGGTCAATAAGAACTCTATTCCTGGACAGAAGGACTGGGAGGAAGAGAAGAGTGTGTGGACCAGGATCCAGAACCTGGCTAAGGACATCTCTATGAATGACCCACAGTTCCTTCTCAAGGTATTTGTGCATATGTTGGTATTGCAAGACTGTTCCCTGTACCCTTCACGTTCCTCTGTGCATTGAACCTGGCTTATTACTATGTACCTAATCATTTGTTGGAAGTCCTACTCATAATACATGTATTTTGCTATGCAGGTGGCTGTTTACACCAGACAGGAGCTGAATATTCGTATCACAGCGAACTTCCTATTGGCACTTGCTGCTAATCTGACTGTCACCAAACCACATGTGCGTCGGTATTTCTGTGCAGCTATTCAGCTGCCCTCTGATTGGCTAGAAGTGGTCCGGATTTACAGCCTGGTAAGTTGATGTTTTTTAAGGGTCATTCAAAACAAACAAAAAGACTTTGTGCACTGAATTAAAAAAGAATCAATCAAACATACTTCAGCACTTCATACTATCAACACCAGGCTTTGTAAGCTCTGTTGTTATATCCCCAGTGCTTTAGCCGCTCTCTGCCAAACTGTCTGAAGAAGGCCATGGCTGACAAGTTCAAGCAGTTCAGCGAGTATCAGTTGGCCAAGTATAACACGCGCAAGCACCGCTGCAAACGCATTCGGACCAAAGCCAAAGCCAAGGTAGGGCTACATGACACATACAATTATTATATCAATGAACATGTTATCATTTCAATAGAAGTCTATTGCAGGTGTACAAAAATGCCTTTAACTCTGGATAGATAAACCAACATTAATATCAAAGAGTAAAGTTTTCCCGGTTCATTGCCGCAGTGTGGAAGGGGTATAGCATATAAGCTGCCAAGTGCAATTCATGAAAATACAGCAAGATAAACCCCTGTATTAAAACAAAATGACCAGGTGATTAATATTGTTTTCCACACGTCCATATCCAATCCTGTCCTTGCCTTTTCTTTCCGTCCTAGATCCCATCGGATAAGCAGCTGCAAAGCTGGGCAGGCATTCTTGGAGCTGAGGAAAAGATGCTAAGGAAGTTTGTAAGTCCCGTATTGCATAGATTTGTTTAGACATGCACAAGACCATGAAGTAGAGCATGGACTAAGTGTAGTCCATTCCCTACCGTGCTTTCAGGAAGTATGTTCACTTGTGCTCAACTTGTGTTGCATTTTGATGGGTATTCAGAAATAGATTCAATTATAGATTTTTTCTTATCTTCACACCCCTCAATGACAAAGTAAAAAGCGGTTTGTAGAATTTTGTGCATATTTATTAATAAAAAGATGAAATGTTACATTTGCATGGATTTAAGTACCCCTTTCAGACCCCTTACTCAGTACCTGAGCCACCTTTGGCATCAATTACAGCCTCAATCTTTCTTGGGTAAGACCCTACAAATTTAGTGTTCCTGTATTTTGACAATTTGTCCCTTTATTTTCTGCAGATCCTTTCACGCTTTGTCAGGTTGGAAG
>CM030189.1:10450716-10547685 GCA_017639675.1 Aplochiton taeniatus
CCTATTCAGTTTGTGGCAGCAGCAAGACTCGAATGGCTTCAATGTCTTGGGACCTTAGCTCTCAATTTACAGGCAAAATACAGCTCTCCAAATAGAGAAGATTTGACAATGATTTTGCACTTGCAAATCTTCTTTGTATCTACCAAGTTCTCAACTACAAAGCCTTTTTGGTTTGAATACTTGAATGAATACCTTCTGGTTACAGCACGGAAGTTGTCTCAGCAGAAACTTTAACGTGCTAAAGAAAATCTTTGAAATCTATTCAGCATAACACATACCCACATACATAGGCACTTACCTGTGTAGAATTTTCCTAATTCATATAAAGCCCAGTCTATGTGAAGATGATGAATAATAGTAACTCACGTGATTCAAATTATTGATAAACACATTCAAGTGTTTTACCAGTAGATATCAGCATTTTGTGGGAATCATTATATCAACAACACTGTAATAATGCATAAAAAAAGTATCCACAGGATTAAGTATTAAAACATTGGATTGGTCATAGTGCAATTATCAGCTAAGTAAAGGCTAGAAAAACTTTGTTTAAAAAAAAATGGGAAAATGGGATGAAAGTGCAACATATTGCCATTCTTCCAAATGAGATGTGACTGAAAGCTTTACTTGCGGATAGTTAATCTTTCTCTGTCTTCATCACATAAAAGGATGGTGGGAAGAGATCATTGTTTGACCAGCTGGAAGAACTCCGAATTGACCGAACAGAACCAGACGATGACCAGGTGACTCATGGAGATATTCTAATAGAGTGATTGATGCTGAATTATATAGAAGCAGGGTAACTAAATCGTGTAAATGGTCTCTTTTCAGGATGTGGACGGCCTTATGGAATGGTGGAACAGCGTGGAACGCAAGTCTAACACACACAGATACACACAAACCTTTATAGCAGCACACATACAGTTTGTTATTGACTTATTTGACCATGTCCTTTGCTACAGAATGGGAGGACATACCTCAAGACGAGGATAGGACGGAAAAAGAAGAAGCCAAGTAAAGGCGTTAACATTTAAAATAACAGTTTCACTTGGTACTTGACTAACTCGTTTTCTGATACTTGGTAATAATGACCCCCCATTGATTTGATCAACTTGTGCTCCAGGGCCTTTGCTGTGACAGCCGAGAAGGTGCAGAAGGGCATCCGCGTCTTCAACAAGCTGTTTTCCGAGCGAGCCGAGTCCCTTTGGCAGCATGTCATTGACCTGAATTCCATCGCAGATGCCCTGGACAAGTTCACCAAGAAGACCAAGATCGCACAGATCACCGGCGGCTCCACCAGCGCCGTCGGGGGCGTGGCTACTATTACCGGCCTAGCCCTGGCTCCCGTCACCATGGGAACCTCCCTGATCATCACAGCGGTGGGGCTGGCGGTGGCGACGGCTGGCGGTCTCACCTCGGCCGGGGCTGGCATATCCAACCAGGTCAACAACTCGATGGACCGCAAAAAGGTGGAGAAGATTGTGCAGGACTACCAGGAGAAAATGAACGACATAAACAAGTGCATGCTGTTCATCAAGCAGGGGATTGAGAGCCTGCAGCAGTTTGACCTCATCAAGCTGAAGCAGCAGGCATACAACCGGGACTTCCCTGCTCTTAACAACATCTATGAGGACGGGGCAATGGCCGGAAAGGCCATTCTGATCAATGCCAACGAGATCATGCGAGTGGTGCAGATTGCCAACGTGGCTGGTAGTACAGCGGCCAGGGCCGTCCAGATTGCAAGTATGGCCACAGGGGTTCTCACGGGCCTCTTTGTGGCCATGGACATCTACTTTGTGGCCAAAGACTCAAAAGAACTCAAGAAGGGGGCCAAGTCCGACTTTGCTGCCAAGATCAGGGAGGTAGCTCTCCAGTTACATGATGGGCTGGTGGAGCTCAACAGGATCCGAGTAGAACTGCAGTCAGCTGACAACTCAGAAAATGATGCTTCGAGCACAGTCAGTCCTGAAACGGAGAACGAAAAAAAAATGGACACTCCCGACTTCTGACAATATTTAGAAATCCTTCAACAAAATAAACTAATTAGAATATGTATAGTACAGAATACAGCTTAATTGGGGAACTATTGAACAATATATATCTTTATTTTGTTGGTAATAATGCTAGAGCCTTAAACTGCCAAAAGTGTTGATCTTAACTGAGATTACGAAATTATAGTATGAATGGTTTGATAATGAATAGGAGCTTGGATACACTACATATGAAATATGTCTTTTTATTTCATTACAGTGGGACTAGCCAATGGGGTTTACTTAAAGCTGATTAATGTGTTTTGCGTTCTTTTTTTTAAAGATATTAGTTCATTATACAGTTGTTAATCTTATGAAATGTTGATTTATAGAATTGGCTGATTGAATTGTTTGTGCTGTTACTGAGAGCACTGTTACCTTCATTGTACATCATGCTTACAGTATGTGTACTGTTTTTATTTATTGCCATGTCCTAAAGTTATTCCTCTTTTTGGTCTGTTCACAATAGAATAGTGAAATAAGTTTTCATTGTTTTAAAATCATTTGCCACGGAATTAACAATAAAAGAACATTTATTTATATAAATAATTATTGCACATCATTACATTATCTATCACTATTTGTATATCAAAATGTAAAGATTCAACCTGCTCACTGGCTATTTTTAGAGGCAGTGAACATGTTGCACTGAACAATGTATATCCGGGTCTCTACTTCATTGATATCGGATTTTGATACTGTTATTTAAATGGCTAATGCTGTTGAATAGCCAAGATAAGCTAATTTGTCATGTTTGCCTTTACTGTACTTTGCATTTGTTCTGGGCTGGAAGGACAAAGGCATTGGTTTACAAGCGAGTTGCAAAAGCTTACATGTCTATACTTGTTGTGCAATAACAGCATTCCTAGGCTATTGTGTTATGTAAGAACTTTAAACCAGACCTTATGGAGCATGGACAGAAGCTGTACAGGTACAGATCCAGCATCCACCACCTGATCCTGGTGTGACCCCCCCACACCCAGCTAGCCCAACCCAAAGCGATGTACAGGACTTTACACGTCAACTTCACTATCCCAGTTCTCAGCCATGTAGCAGAGCACAATGCACCTATTGGCCCCACCATCTGCTACAGCTGTCCAACCGGTATGTTGAACACCATCCACCCCTCCCTCACACCACCTACTCTGCGCTAAGATTCCACTGTCAGGGGCAGGGCTAAGGCACTCCTGCTGAGGTGCATAATCATGTCCTGGAGAGCTCAACAAGCACATCTCTTTAATATTCCTACATTCCGTCCAATCTTGTTATGATTATTGGTTTCGTCAGTGTCTATCTTTTGCTATTCATGCCCGCCCCAATGGTAAGAACTCATTCCGAAACAAGTTTTTATCTTATGAAATATATACACCTATCCTAATCTGTGGCATTTTAAGTATTTAGCAATCTCTGAGCGACATTATATTCATGATTGAGAAACTGCCTCCACAGAAAAAAACATGTCTTCCAGATTGCTAGCATCACCTCGTACCACTCTGGTCGATATCTTTAAATCAGAATACTTGTGCACTTCATGTTAGGTCAATATCCAAAAGTATTTTCTTAGTAAAGATACATGAGATATGGGTAAATTATAAAAGAACCCCTTAAACATATGAAAATGGTAGGGCAAGCATAACCTGGATGAGGAGGATTTGGACTAGGCATAGGTAAACAGAGATTAATAAAATCAACTCCTTCAGATCAACACAAATTTGTGATAGATCAGGTAGGTAAGTAGGAGGTAGCAGGAAAGAGTGCCAAAACTGTCTCACAAGCTAAGAGAAGGTGATGGATGAATTGGGGAAGTGTAGAGCAGATAGAAATGACCTGGAAGGACTTGTGGGGAATGGAATCCACAAGAACTAGCTTTATTGTTAGGGCAACCTATGATGTACTGCCAAAACCTATACAAATTACAGCCAGTGGGTAGGTGAGGGTCCAACATGTCCCCCCTCTGTGGAGAGACAGGTAATCTCTAACACATGAAGTCTTGTGCAGCACTAGCTTTGCTCAAGGCAGATATACCTGGCGCCGCAAACAGATATTAAAGAGCTTGGTGGCAGCAACAGAGCATGGGTGGTCAATGGTTAAGGCCCTGCCCAATGGAGTAGAGGGTGACACGCGTGTACCACATCAGCTTTGTCTGGGAGGAAGTTCAGGGAAAGGAAGAGATATAGGCCAACTCAAAGCTCAGGGCAGTTGAGAAAAACTTACGATTGGAAAATGCTAGCAGATGTCAGACCAGACTTTTTACTGTGGTCCAACACACAGCAAACTGTGTAGCCTACTTTGTAGAGCTTACAGTCCTGTGGGAAGAAGCAATAGATGAGGCATACAAAAGAAAAAAAAACTCTGCTGTAGCGAACTGTGGCAGCTGAGGCGGAACAGCAAGGCTGAAGAACAAAGGTGTGTCCTGTGGAAGTTGGATGCAGTGGATTTGTGGCAATATCAGCAACCAAACTACTTAAGGAAATAGGGATCTGCGGCCATTAATTGCGCCAGACCCTAAAAGCTGTGTCAGATATTGCAGAAAGAAGTAGTCAGTGGTTGTGGCTAAAAAGGAAGCATTCAATATGGGTGCAAAAGTATAGGACCAAGTTGAAAAACCAAAGAAAGTGGTTGATTCTCAGGATAAAGGTATAAAGGCAAGCTTTCCTGCTGAGCGTGATTTTACCAAGCCTTCAGGAATAGAGTAGGGAAAGAGTTTTTAGTTTCAGGTGACTGTAAGTATCCACGCAGAGCTGCCGAAAAGAGCCTGCGAGAATAGGGATAGAGTGGGGATATCACACAGCTTAATACATTGTTTTTTAATTTCCAATTTTCAATTATACGGCTGTGCCAAGAGCCTATATAGAGGGGGTGGCTCTGAGATGTCATTGCTCACCGTTAAGCCTTCTGGAGATGCCTCATAATATATTATTCATCTGGATTATAGTTTATATTATTGTATTTACATATCTCTTCGTTTATATTTCAGGTGTATGCTTTTTTAAATGTTAAAGTCAGTTTATTTTTTATAAAGTCACAATTGTATGAAAAGTTTGTCATCATAAAATTAGATCGAGCCAATCTGCATTAGGCCAATGTAGGTTAGACGCAACCCAGCCTATACGTATTTCTTTAGACAAGACATTGGTTTGTTTGTGCAATGTGACTGTTGTCAGGCCAGTCAAACTATACATTAGTCACATATACCTTACGGAGCCCAACCATTTGCATATAGAGTACACCACGCCCCAGTTTCGGGAGAATTCCGCTCATCATCCTTGCTCGCAGAAGGGAAGGAGTACAGTTAAGAAAGCCATAGGAAGTGTTACTTTAATATGAAGCGCTACACGCTGCAATAAAACTTCCCAAAAATTGAAGGGCCTGTTTAGGCGGCGTGGTAGTTTTTTTTTTTTTTATTCAGTCGATGTTGTAAACTAATAGTGATTGAGATAAACCGAAATCGTCTTCTCTCCTGTTGGGATATGTAACTGTCGAAAACTCTTCTCTCTTTATTAGGTATGTCATTTTTAAAGAAATAGCAGAGTATAGACACAACATTATTGTCTAATTTCTAGCATGTCGTGCGGGCAAAGCAGTTGTGTAAGGGAACTGTTGGATTACTATCGCCGTGTAGATGTTCAGTGAACACAATCATATGTTTTCGTGCAGTTAAATGAGTCAGGGTTTGATTCTAAGCTGTCTCCGCAATTGCTTACTAGTAGGCTAGTAGAATAGGCATTTTCTTTCTTTCTTTCTTAGTATAGTAGCTTTATAGATAAAATAACCAAAAAGTTACCTGCTTAAACACTAATTAGATATATGATTAATTCGCGCAGTCTCTAATTGCGGTGTAATTGGCCGACCGCTAGCATACTAGACAAAGTATCGCACATAATTTGGTTGCAGACGTAGATTATAGAAGTCATGTCTTGACACGACTATATGCCCTGACTCCTGCATAGTGGCGATGTAAACAGTAGGGTTTTACTGACAAAAACATTTTCTTTGGACCTTGCGTACTCTGCTCTACTCTACTCTGACGTGTTGTGCTTTAGTTTTTGGAATGGTGTAAATTCTCACAATTGCCTTTTTAAGTGTGTGCACAAAGCTGTTGTTTATGGTTTGAGACTATTTCGTCACTGAACCCAAAGCAGCATCAGGAAATAACTTGATTAACGCCCCTTAGTATTAGTCCTTAATAATGGTTGTCTGCTGTATAACAAATCAATATATAACAAATCTCACTTTTTGTTATGTTTTTCGTTATAGGAACAAGATGGACCAGTGCATTGCAAAGCCAGCTATAAAGAGGAAACCAATGCAGGTAAAATCAGTATTGATTCGACAGCTATTTTAAACAAATCGATTATTATTACCAGTCCTTTGATTAAGTACTTGTTTGTTTCAGTCATATTTTGATATTTTGGTCATCCTTATTTTAAAACTTTGGAAGGCAAAAAGTATTTGTAATAGAGGGGTTTGAATATACAATAATATGAACATGGATTTAAAAAACAAATCTGTATAATAAAGATAGGTTACCCATCAAATTTTCCTGACCTATCTTTAAGTCAAGTTTTAGAATGCATTATTTTCCCTTTTTAGTTGACAATTTCAGTCCAGTTCTTTTTAATATCCTCCTGTATGCCTCACTACCAGAAACTCACATTTTTTATTGCAGGTCTTATTGATAACTGTTTTTCTCATATTATTATTTCAGAGTAGATCAAGATGTATAACTGTCTATTAGTATATATTGGTGATTTTAGTGTAGTGTGATTTTAGTTAAATAAATTATAACATCTAAAAAATCATAAGATAAATGGCTCTCTCTCTCTCTCTCTCTCCCTCTCTCTCTCTAACAAACAAGCAAACAAACAAACATTCAAACAAACCATGTGGCAAAGACAAGTTTATGGATATCCCTCCAAAACAACTACCAATAAAACAAAATGGAGTGTCCGCATGGGTGTTGGTCTGTTTTTGTTTGTCTGTGTAACAAAAGCCTGGCCTTTCAGGTCCTCAGGTCCTCACAGACAACATTGGTGTCATTTGTCCAATAGTGAGCCTTTTGTATTGCTGTGACACTTCTGCATTTAGTTGTAAGAGCATTCTAAGGCAGTCTACCTTCAACAAACTATATTAAAGCATGAGGAAATGTATTCAAAACCTTTTCTTTGTTTTAGTGTCAGGACAACCCTTTATATTCAAGTTGCCTAACGAATTAGGAGCATGTTGCGCATCTACATATAGTGTGTGTGTTTGTGTGTGTGTGTGTGTGTGTGTGTGTGTGTATGTGTGTATATATACACTGCTCAAAAAAATTAAAGGAACACTTTTTAATCAGAGTATTGCATGAAGTCATTGAATCTTCTGGGCTATTGATCTGGTCAGTTAAGTAGCAGAGGGGGTTGTTAATCAGTTTCAGCTGCTTTGGTGTTAATGAAATTGACAACAGGTGCACTAGAGGGGCAACAATGAGATGACCCCCAAAACAGGAATGGTTTTCCAGGTAGAGGCCACTGAAATTGTTTCCCTCCTCATCTTTTCTGACTGTTTTTCACTAGTTTTGCATTTGGCTAGGGTCAGTGTCACTACTGGTAGCATGAGGCGATACCTGGACCCCACAGAGGCTGCACAGGCAGTCCAACTCCTCCAGGATGGCACATCAATACGTGCCATTGCCAGAAGGTTTGCTGTGTCTCCCAGCACAGTCTCAAGAGTATGGAGGAGATTCCAGGAGACCGGCAGTTACTCTAGGAGAGCTGGACAAGGCCGTAGAAGGTCCTTAACCCATCAGCAGGACCGGTATCTGCTCCTTTGTGCATGGAGGAACAGGATGAGCCCTACAAAATGACCGCCTGCAGGCCACTGGTGTGAATGTCTCCGACCAAACAATCAGAAACAGACTTCATGAGGGTGGCCTGAGGGCCCGACGTCCTCTAGTGGGCCCTGTGCTCACTGCCCGGCACCGTGGAGCTCGATTGGCATTTGCCATAGAACACTAGATTTGGCAGGTCCGCCACTGGCACCCTGTGCTTTTCACAGATGAAGGCAGGTATACTCTGAGCATGTGACAGACGTGAAAGAGTCTGGAGAAGCTGTGGAGAACGTTACGCTGCCTGTAACATCGTTCAGCATGACCGGTTTGGTGGTGGGTCCGTGATGGTCTGGGGAGGCATATCCATGGAGGGACGCACAGACCTCTACAGGCTAGACAACGGGACCCTGACTGCCATTAGGTATCGGGATGAAATCCTTGGACCCATTGTCAGCCCCTACGCTGGTGCAGTGGGCCCTGGGTTCCTCCTGGTGCACGACAATGCCCGGCCTCATGTGGCGAAAGTATGCAGGCAGCTCCTGGAGGATGAAGGAATTGATACCATTGACTGGCCCCCACGCTCGCCTGACCTAAATCCAATAGAACACCTCTGGGACATGTTTCGGTCCATCCGACGCCGCCAGGTTGCACCTCAGACTGTCTAGGAGCTCAGTGATGCCCTGTTCCAGATCTGGGAGGAGATACCCCAGGACACCAGCCGTCGTCTCATTAGGAACATGCCCCGACATTGTCAGGCATGCATACAAGCACGTGGGGGCAATACACAGTACTGAGTACCATTTTGAGTTGCTGCAATGGAATTTCAGCAAAATGGACTAGCCTGCCTCATCATTTTTTCACTTTGATTTTCGGGGTGTCTTTGAATTCAGCCCTCTGTAGGTTGATCATTTTCATTTCCATCAAACGATGTGGCATCCTTTCGTTCCTCACTCATTACCCAGTCCATATCAGTATAGATAAAGAGCATGATTTTTTCCCCCCATTGAGATCTGATGTGGTTTCAAAGTGTTCCTTCAATTTTTTTGAGCAGTGTATATATATATATATATATATATATATATATATATATATAATAAACTGATAACACTCATCGTTAAGACAAGCCTTTCAGGCATGGCGATGTAGTATCATGGTAAACCACATATCTAATATTCAATGTTCTTTGTCCAAGATCACCAGAGAGTCCAGCCCAAACCGCAGCAGCAAAGAACAAGCCTCAGAAAAAAACGTATCCTCCATATACAAAAGGCAACTGAAAAACACAGAGTCCAAGCAAGTAAGAGACTAAAATACTTAAATATTTAACTTTAGCACTTAACTGAGAATAATTCATAAGGAAATATAAAAAATGAATAATCATGTCAAATAATGTTTCCCCATAGCGGGACATAAGAGGCTGATTTAGTGGCTGTGAAGTTCAGTGCACAGACCGAGGACAGACACCGTCTTAGCTTTTGGCAATAACCCTTACATTTCCCCACCCCCAGACCCCTCCCCATCCCACCCCCCACATACACACACGTCAAAGCTGTGTTGTTTTTGTTTTTGTTGTTGCTGCTGCTGCTGCTGCTGCTGCTTGTTCAGCTTGCTCGCTCACCAGTATCTCTACGTCTCCAGCCCCTACTGCAAAAGACCGACGCCCATAAATAACATTCCTCTCACTAATCATCAGATTGAACCCACCTGTTGCAAACCTGTGTTTTGTCAGTGGTATGCCTCCATCACCACTATGGTACTGCAGCGCCCTCTGCTGGACAAATGCCATCACAACCCACAGTGTCACCTCCTCTAGCCACAGGCCAGGGGACATCACTGACCAGCAACCAAAAAGCCCCAGCAAATTGACAGTAATAGAAACCCTGTCCCGGAAACCCTCCAACGTCTTTTTCGACTTGGGTTGTGGAGAAGCCGCAGTTGTTGCGGTTTTCTCTATCTCTGGCCGCACCTCTCCATTTCCAAAGTGTTACCCCAAATATATCTCCCTCTCACCAATGACGCACTTCTTAGGGTTGGCCGTGAGCCCTGCTTCCCGCAGTGCCCTTAGAACAACCGCTACTCTTTTTATACGCTCAGCCCAGGTGTCACTGTAGATGACAAGGATGTCCAAATAGGCAGCAGCATATGCAACATGAGGGCACAGCTCCCGATCCATTAGGCACTGTAAGGTGGTCGGCGCCCCAAACAACCCAAACGGAAGCACAGTGAATTGATACAAACCTTAGAAAGTAGAGAAACCTGTGGGTTTCTGGTGAATATGGGAATCATACTGACGTGAATATGGGAATCTGCCAGTAGCTTTTGCTACAATCTGGCGGGGTATATAATGTGCCAAGCCGGTGAAGGAGCCCGTTGACACGCGGAAGCGCCAATTGCTGTAGTCATTTGGTGACATCCACTAGCTGGGCAGGTGAGCTATTGCTATTAAATTGAACCGGACTACTAGCTTTAGAATTTGGGACTTCCTGTCCGACATCATCTCCCTCCGACATCACAGTATACAGCGAGCAGGGACCTCATCCTTCCACTTTTTAAGGAGATTTGTGTGGTACATCGACAGTGTTTCTGGATACCGGATTGCGTACTCAGGAATGACTCGTACAAACTGATAGCCCTGTATCCTTCGGTCTAATGGCTCGATGATCTCTGTACCGATCCTCTTGAAAGGCACTTCAATCAGCGGAAGTGGCCACATGTCTTGGAAACGCAATAACCAATATTAAAACCTGTATTGGAGTGTGTGATGTTTTTCAGTTTATAAATATGCAGACTTACTTTCTGTGGACTTTTTAAATTGCATAAAATGTGTACAAAATTAATTACCTTTTCTATCATGAACGGCAGTAATTACAATGAGCTCTCAGCTATCCGTGACAGTCTTTCTAAGAAGACAGACACTCAGTTGAAGTGTTCATCGTACTGTATACCTCTCTCGGCCTTATATGTTAGAATCCCCTCGAAAAGGAGTAATAGCAACTTTAGGCGCATCATGATGTATTCTTCTGCTTGTTATGTTCCAGGAGAATCTGTCTGCTCAAAATGAGCCCCCAGAAAACAATGATAGTGTGCTCGAGAACACTAAGGTAAACCTGTTTTTAACGCTGTGTAAACTCTTAAGACATTTAAAGAACATAAGTAACTAAGAAATATTTGTTTTAGGAGAAGACGAACATATTCAGTGGAATCTTTAAGAAACCATTGAAACATGTCGAAGACTTTCAACCTGATGAGGTATGGATTTAAAACGCATATAATATGGCCAACCCCTCTCCTCCCATACGATTAGAATGATTGGATTGCCGCTACAACGTTTTATCATTTCAAAACACATGTAGACATTCCCCAAAGAGTTTTTCAAATTAGTATTGAAACAATAAGTCTATCTAGCAAAAACGTAGAGAAAAATAAGTGATCTGCAGTCCTCCGTGCCTGTCGATACCTTGCAACTGCTTCCGGAGTCCCCCGGGATAACATATCCCGGAAGGCTTCCTTCTTCAGTCGGACGGCTCCCCTGACCCCTGGTGTCCACCAGGGTGTTCGGGGATTACCGCCCCTTGAGGCGCCCAAGACCTTGAGACCACAACTCTCAGACGCGGCTTTAGCAATGGAGGCTTTGAACATTGCCCACTCTGGTTCTATGCCCCCAGCCCCCACAGGGATGCAAGAGAAGCTCCGCCAGAGGTGTGAGTTGAAGGCCTCCCGTACCGGGGCCTCCTCCAGACGTTCCCAGTTCACCCGCACTACACGTTTGGGCTTACCAGGTCTGTCCAGAGGCTTCCCCGGCCACCTGATCCAACTCACCACCAGATGGTGATCAGTTGACAGCTCCGCCCCTCTCTTTACCCGAGTGTCCAAAACATAGGGCCTCAGATCCGATGACTCGATAACAAAATCTATCATTGACCTTCTGCCCAGGGTGCTCTGGTACCAAGTACACTTATGAGCATCCTTATGTTCGAACATGGTGTTCGTTATGGCCAGTCCATGACTAGCACAGAAGTCCAATAACAAGCCACCACTCGGGTTCAGATCCGGGCGGCCGTGCCTCCCAATCACGCCCCTCCAAGTGTCTCCATCATTGCCCAATGTGCGTTGAAGTCTCCCAGTAAGACTACGGAGTCCCCACCAGGAGCCCTATGCAGGACTCCATCCAGGGTCTCCAAGAAGGCCGAATACCCCACACTACTGTTTGGCGCATAGGCGCAGACAACAGTCAGAGTTTTCCCCCCTGCGACCCGCAGGCGTAGGGAGGCGACCCTCTCATCCACCGGGATAAACTCCAACATAGAGGCACTCAGCCGGGGACTGTATCCCCACTCCCGCCTTGCGCCTCGCACCTTGGGCCACTCCGCAGAAGAATAGAGTCCAACCCCTGACCAGAGCCGAGGCTGTGCGTAGAGGTAAGCCCCACCAGATCCAATTGGTAGCGATCCACCTCCCGCACAAGCTCCGGCTCTTTCCCTCCCAGAGAGGTGACGTTCCACGTCCCCAAAGCCAGCCTCTGCCACCCAGGTCTGGTCCGTCGAGACCCTCTACCTTCACTACCACCTTTCTGGCAGCGCACCCGACCCCATTGGTTCTTCCCGCAGGTGGTGAGCCCATGGGACGCTATTTTTTTTTTTTTTTTATTAGATTATATAATATTTGGCTAGCAAAGTTGATCACTATAATCATTCATTTGTCTGGCTAATGTCATTATTTGGTTTTTAGTTAAATGTTTTAGCAGCTCGCTAAATTAGATCTAATCTTTGTAGGAGAAGCAAGTGCTTTTCAGTGGATCTATTAATGATACGACCAAAGCATGGTTATACATGTCTTATACGTACATACTCGTACATTAAAGATCACACCCTTGTTAAATCAAAATCTTTAACTATTCTCAATTTACTATGTTTTTTCTTTTGCATTTTTTTATGTTCCAGAATATTCTCTCCAAGCACAATGACATTACTGCCAGCAATGACAGTCTGTCTGACAAATCAAAGGTATGTGAATTTGGCCATATGTTCATGTTAGAAAGTAAGACAATTTCCAAAATATACATGCTTTATATCTGTGTTATAAGGAAAAGACAGTATATTCAATGATATACCCACCAAATATTCATAACGGGTAACTTTTATTTTTGAAAAATAAACATTTGCTTTACAAGTCACACATTTTATTCAGATGTATACTTTTTTCTTTTTGCATTGTCAGGATAATGAGTCTTTACACAGTGAGCTCTCAGCTAGCCTTGACAATCTATCTGAAAACACCAACACTAAGGTGAGCTACGTAGTTCGTGGACATTCAGCTCATATGTGCCTGTGGTAAGGCTTTGGTGACATGTTGTGGTGCATTGTGTTTTAGGAGAAAAGAGGAATAAAATTTGCATTTGGTGGAATGTTCAAGAAGTCTCCCAAACCTGACGCTACTCAACAAGAAGAGGTCAAAGTGCTGCTCCTTTGCTATATTTATAGCTTGCTAGTTAGCTACATATCATGCAAAACAATGTAATCAAACTTAAACTTTTAATCATGTTTCACAGGATAAGGAGTTGATAGATAGTGAGCGCTCAGATAGCAATGACCGTCTGTCTGAGAACAAGGTTAGAGTTTAAATCCCATGCAACAGGCATGCATAAATATGACAGTATTTGAATTAAATTGTTTACTCAATTGTTGATAGCTACTTCTTGATTTGTATGAACTTTTGCGTGCCTCTTAGGAGAAAGGAGGGTTGTTCAGTGGACTTCTCAAGAAAACTCACAAAGCATCTGAAGACAACACACCACCAAATGTGAGTTTTTGTCTGACTTTGATATATTTGTTCATTTAAGATTTATTTTTCAGGAATGTGTTTTTGTGCATAATGAACAACAGCAAAGTTGATGCAATCACTGCATATCCTCCTGTAGGACCAGCTCTCTGCACAAGTTGATATCTCAGCCAGCAATGACAGTCTGACTGAAAACAGTCGTGCTAAGGTGAGCTTTGGACCATTATCCTTCTCAAGAATTGTTTATTAGGAAGTGTGAATCAGAACGACTTACATTTGAATCATTTCTCTTTCTTTTTTCCCAAAAGACCTTTTTAGAACTGTTCTTTATTGGTTTTAAACTTTCGTGTTTTAGGATAAAGACATTTTCAGTGGAATGTTCAAGAAATCTTCAAAAGCCGAAGAGGACACTACAGCTGACCAACTCTTTGAGGTGAATCTGTGCTGCTGTGTGTTACATACACAGACTGTCATTGTCAGTTACCCCTATAGACAAATAATCTCAGTTATGTATTGCCTTCATACATTTTTAAGGGTGGCATGGATTTCATAACACCGTATTCTGTGCATTTTGAAATGTGCAACAACGTTTCTTTTTATGCTACAATTTTTTTTTTTTTACGTTTGTACCATAGGTGCTACTTGAAAAACATATCCTGGTATCTTGGAGTCCTGGTTTGATGAATTTATGTTCCTTATGCTCCTTTAGGACCAGCTCTCTGCACAAGTTGAACTCTCAGCCAGCAATGACAGTCTGTCTGAAAACAGTCGTGCTAAGGTGAGCTTTGGAATATTATCCTTCTCAAGAATTGTTTATTATGAAGTATGAATCAGACATACTTAAATTTTTCTGTCCTTCATTCATACAAGTTTTCCCATTGAGATACAAACTCTTTTTTTTCAGAAAGACCTTATTAGAAACATGGTTTATATTTTGTGTTTCAGGATAAAGGCATTTTCAGTGGAATGTTCAAGAAGTCTCCTAAACCCGAAGAGGACACTACAGCTGACCAACTCTTTGAGGTGAATCTGTGCTGCTGTGTGTTACATACATAGACTATCATTGTCAGTTACCCCCTATAGACTCCTTCCTGTTTTCCATTTCAGGAGTCTGATCTGACGATGGACATGACACAATCAGACAGTTTTGACAATCTTCCAGAGACCACCAACTCCAAGGTGCTTTGATACAAATTCAAAAGTATTATTTTTGTCTTTCACATATATTGAGGCATCACTTTAGTCATACTCCTTTTCAAATCCACTTAAGGACAAACTGGGAGGTCTGACAGGAATGTTCAAAAGGTCTCCTAAGCCAGCTCTGCGCCATGCTACCTCACAGGTAGATGCAATGTTTCTCTGTTTCACTGAGTTATTTAAGAGATGTTCTATAATGTGCCAGAGTATGATCAATCTCTGTTATGTATTCTCCTATAGGACCCTCTGTCTGAAAAAAGTGAACTTTCAGCCAGCAACGATAGCCTGAATGATTCTTCCGTCACAACCAAAGTTAGGCTTTACACTTTTCTTCTGAGAACAACGTTACAGTTTAAATCCCATCCAACCAGCATGTATAAATATGACACTGTTAGAAATAAATTGTTGAATCAGAGTTGAGTTGATATTTACTTCTTGACTTGTATGAACTTTTCCGTGCCCGTTAGGAGAAAGGAGGGTTGTTCAGTGGACTTCTCAAGAAAACGTATAAAGCATCTGAAGACAACACACCAACAAATGTGAGTTATTGTCTGACTTTGATATATTTGGTCATTTAAGATTTATTTTTCAGGAAAATGTTTTTGTGCAAAATGAACGACAGCAAAGTTGATGGAATCACTGAATATCCTCCTGTAGGACGAGCTCTTTGCAAAAGTTGATATCTCAGCCAGCAATGACAGTCTGTCTGAAAACAGTCGTGCTAAGGTGAGCTTTGGAATATTATCCTTCTCAAGAATCGTTTATTAGGAAGTATGAATCAGACATACTTTAATTTTTCTGTCCTTCATCCATACAAGTTTTCCCATTGAGATACAAACTCTTTTTTCTCAGAAAGACCTTATTAGAAACATGGTTTATATTTTGTGTTTTAGGATAAAGGCATTTTCAGTGGAATGTTCAAGAAGTCTCCAAAACCTGAAGAGGACACTACAGCTGTCCAACTCTTTGAGGTGAATCTGTGCTGCTGTGTGTTACATACATAGACTATCATTGTCAGTTACCCACTATAGACTCCTTCCTGTTTTCCATTTCAGGAGTCTGATCTGACGATGGACATGACACAATCAGACAGTTTTGACAATCTTCCAGAGACCACCAACTCCAAGGTGCTTTGATACAAATTCAAAAGTATTATTTTTGTCTTTCACATATATTGAGGCATCACTTTAGTCATACTCCTTTTCAAATCCACTTAAGGACAAACTGGGAGGTCTGACAGGAATGTTCAAAAGGTCTCCTAAGCCAGCCCTGCACCATGTTACCTCACAGGTAGACTAAATGTTTCACTGAGTTATTTAAGAGAGGTTCTCTAATGTGTCAGAGTATGATTCATCTCTGTTATGTGTTCTCCTATAGGACGCTTTGTTTGACAAAAGTGAACTTTCAGCCAGCAACGATAGCCTGAATGAATCCTCCGTCACAACCAAAGTTAGTCTTTACACTTTTCTTCTGAGAACAAGGTTAGAGTTTAAATCCCATGCAATAAGCATTTATACATTTGACGGTGTTTGAAATAAATTGTTGAATCAGAGTTGAGTTGATAATTACTTCTGGAGTTTTATGAACTTTTCCGTGCCCCTAGGAGAAAGGAGGGTTGTTCAGTGGGCTTCTCAAGAAAACTCACAAAGCATCTGAAGACAACCCACCAACAAATGTGAGTTATTGTCTGACTTTGATATATTTGTTCATTTAAGATATGTTTTTCAGGAATGTGTTTTTGTGCCAAATGAACAACAGCAAAGTTGATGCAATCACTGAATATCCTCCTTTAGGACGAGCTCTCTGCAAAAGTTGATATCTCAGCCAGCAATGACAGTCTGTCTGAAAACAGTCGTGCTAAGGTGAGCTTTGGAATATTATCCATCTCAAGAATCGTTTATTTTGAAGTGTGAACCAGAACAACTTACATTTTTCTCATTTCCCACTCTTTTCCCCCAAATGTTCTTTTTTAAAACTGTGCTTTATTGTTTTTATATTTTGTGTTTTAGGATAAAGGCATTTTCAGTGGAATGTTCAAGAAGTCTCCAAAACCCGAAGAGGACACTACAGCTTACCAACTCTTTGAGGTGAATCTGTGCTGCTGTGTGTTACATACATAGACTATCATTGTCAGTTACCCCCTATAGACTCCTTCCTGTTTTCCATTTCAGGAGTCTGATCTGACGATGGACATGACACAATCGGACAGTTTTGACAATCTTCCAGAGACCACCAACTCCAAGGTGCTTTGATACAAATTCAAAAGTATTATTTTTGTCTTTCACATATATTGAGGCATCACTTTAGTCATACTCCTTTTCAAATCCACTTAAGGACAAACTGGGAGGTCTGACAGGAATGTTCAAAAGGTCTCCTAAGCCAGCCCTGCACCATGTTACTTCACAGGTAGACTAAATGTTTCACTGAGTTATTTAAGAGAGGTTCTCTAATGTGTCAGAGTATGATTCATCTCTGTTATGTGTTCTCCTATAGGACCCTTTGTTTGACAAAAGTGAACTTTCAGCCAGCAACGATAGCCTGAATGAATCCTCCGTCACAACCAAAGTTAGTCTTTACACTTTTCTTCTGAGAACAAGGTTAGAGTTTAAATCCCATGCAATAAGCATTTATACATTTGACGGTGTTTGAAATAAATTGTTGAATCAGAGTTGAGTTGATAATTACTTCTGGAGTTTTATGAACTTTTCCGTGCCCCTAGGAGAAAGGAGGGTTGTTCAGTGGGCTTCTCAAGAAAACTCACAAAGCATCTGAAGACAACCCACCAACAAATGTGAGTTATTGTCTGACTTTGATATATTTGTTCATTTAAGATATGTTTTTCAGGAATGTGTTTTTGTGCCAAATGAACAACAGCAAAGTTGATGGAATCACTGAATATCCTCCTTTAGGACGAGCTCTCTGCAAAAGTTGATATCTCAGCCAGCAATGACAGTCTGTCTGAAAACAGTCGTGCTAAGGTGAGCTTTGGAATATTATCCATCTCAAGAATCGTTTATTTTGAAGTGTGAACCAGAACAACTTACATTTTTCTCATTTCCCACTCTTTTCCCCCAAATGTTCTTTTTTAAAACTGTGCTTTATTGTTTTTATATTTTGTGTTTTAGGATAAAGGCATTTTCAGTGGAATGTTCAAGAAGTCTCCAAAACCCGAAGAGGACACTACAGCTTACCAACTCTTTGAGGTGAATCTGTGCTGCTGTGTGTTACATACATAGACTATCATTGTCAGTTACCCCCTATAGACTCCTTCCTGTTTTCCATTTCAGGAGTCTGATCTGACGATGGACATGACACAATCGGACAGTTTTGACAATCTTCCAGAGACCACCAACTCCAAGGTGCTTTGATACAAATTCAAAAGTATTATTTTTGTCTTTCACATATATTGAGGCATCACTTTACTCATACTCCTTTTCAAATCCACTTAAGGACAAACTGGGAGGTCTGACAGGAATGTTCAAAAGGTCTCCTAAACCAGCTCTGCGCCATGCTACCTCACAGGTAGATGAAATGTTTCTCTGTTTCATTGAGTTATTTAAGAGAAGTTCTCTAATGTGTCATAGTATAATCAATCTCTGTTATGTATTCTCCTATAGGAACCTTTGTTTGAAAAAAGTGAACTTTCAGCCAGCAACGATAGCCTGAATGATTCCTCCGTCACAACCAAAGTTAGTCTTTACACTTTTCTTCTGTCCCGTTTCATTTATCATTATGACCAATGTCATGTACATTATACATACATACAGTATTGTGTTGCCTTGTGTTGTGCAGGAGCATAAGGAAAGGTTTGGTGGCCTCTTTAGGAGACCTCATAAGCCTGTGGATCAACAGGTAAACATAGTGACATTTGTTTCCGTTATTGCATTGACGTTGGACTGTAATGCCATGTACAGATACAATAACCTATCAGACTATTGTATTGGCAGGATAGTCTGGACACCGAGGCACCAGAGGGGGACCGTCAGCTCAGGCACAGGAGGACCATCAAGAAGAAGAAGCGGGTAACTTGTGAATTGGTTTAGGAGTACAACGTACAAATCTGATGTCATTATAAGTGAATCATTTTGTGTTATATATATATGTATATAAATTTATATATTTTTTAGGTGGTCTCATTCAGAGTGAAAAGAACCCTGCCCAGAATTCCAAACCTTGGCCAAGCCTCACAGGTACAGCTAATTATTCAGAGATGAGAACTTGCGTTTATTTACTCATTCAGACTTGACAGTTTTTTTCTGACCGTCTGATCACATACACCATCGCTATCTCTATTATATGACATTCACTTCTGTAGGATAATTAGCTTACCCGATGAGAGTTAGTTTGTTAATAAACACTGGGTTATTCTGACGTCTTGCCAGGACTCTGACAAGGAGCCGATTCTAGCGGAGTCTTTAGAGATGCAGGCGCTGGCTCCACTACAGGTTAGTATGAAACATTTATGCACTTTGGATAGCTGCCAAACACGTGGGGGTAAAGTACAAGGGATAAACTTGTGAGTGTGTTTTTGCATCGTGGCCGGTCGTGTTTCCAGGAGAACATGGTGGAGATCCAGCCAGCCGCCCTGGTGGCTTACCCCTTGGAGGGCAACCCTCTGGAGTCTGAGGAGGTGTGCTGTGTAGACCTATTTCCCCAGATGACCCATTATTATTATCATTTTTTGAACTGTATATTACTTATGGATATTTGTAATAATGCAGGTTATAACTTCTGTTAAATATGGCGTTTTTCTCTTTCAACAGGAAAGTGATGGCCTAATGGACTGGTGGAAAACTGTGGAAGGTGAGTGTGCAATATTGCTCCATCGTAAGTTGAAAGTAAGAAATGCATGACAATCCTTACTTGTTAATGATTCAATAATGATTCCTGTTGTGGAAGCCAGGTTGGGATGAATGGAACGAAACATCCAATTTCAAGGAAGAGGACGAGGAAATGTGAGTAGAATCTTGTACCACAATGTCGATGCCACCACCCCTGGAGGCACCGAATGATCAAAGTTATACTTTGCAAACAATTCCTGTTTGCTTATGAATGGCACAGATACTATCCCTCTGGGTGTGGTAAGGACCTGACATCTCGCTCCTGGTTCAACTCATCTCAGAAATGATAGATATATCAGTAGATTTGAATACCGTTCAGGCATTGACCCGTCAAGCCCATTCAAAACTGTTCAGTCCTACAGCCTTATGGGAGCTGTCAACTCCTCACACCTGCGTCTCTTTTGCTCAGGGCGGTGGAGCAGGTGGCTGACCGTGTCTTCATGGGGGCACGTCTATTTGTGCGCCTCTTTAACCAGCGGGGCGCCTCGCTCCAGCAGCGCATTCTGAAGCTGCTGGCCCAGGCCGACGCCGCCGACCAGTTCCACAAGAAGACGGTGAGCGCCGCCGTGGGCGGGGGCGTGGCCAGCGTGGTGGGGAGCGTGGCCACCATCACGGGGCTGATACTGGCACCCTTTACCTTTGGCGCGTCGGTCATCGTGACGGCGGTGGGCATAAGCGTGGCCACCGCTGGCAGCATTGCTTCGGCCTCCGCCAACATCACGGACACCGTGCACTCCAACATGGACCGAAAGAAGGTGGAGAAGATGATCCAGGGTTACCAAGAGGAGATGAACGACATCCGTGAGTGTCTCGATTTTGTGCAGGTATGTGATGTCTAAAAAAGCCACAGACCCATAGATGTATACACATACACGTTGGACATTTAAAAAATGCATTACCAGTATATGTAGGCCATGCCGTGCAACAAAATCCCAGTAAAGTAGAAAATGATCACAATGCTGAATTTGTTATTTCTCATATTTGATAAAAGACCAACTACCAAGAAGAAAAACTGATTTTTGGTATTTACTGTTTTTATTATTTTGTTGACAATTGTTAGGATACAGACCTAAGCCATTGACCACACATAGGTCTTACTGTAGGAAAGGCCATGTTTTTAGGTGTGTGAGTAGTAGTAGTAGTATGTTTTTATTTCGGTCATTGTACAGAATACAAACAGTGCTTGATAAAAATAAATAAACGATTTGGCAGACAATAACCGAAAAGGGGTAGGCTGAAGTCACGACTTATAGTGCCAACCCCTTCTCACAATATATAGTTAGGAGATAATAAAGTTAATTAAGATGATACGTTGGGATTGCAAATGCATTTGTATGCTGTGAGAACTGTGTTTTTGTGCAGAACAGGCTTACATGCCTTATAGTTTTCTGTTCTGGGGTATGGCCTAACAGATTGGGTCACTTCCATGCCGTCAACCAGAGTGTTAGTAAAAATGTAGTGTATGTCAACTAGTTTGAACTTAAACAATGAGTCTGTCCAATGCAGGCATAGTTTAACTGTGAGGTAGCATGCAGATTTTAGATTCTTGTTGATCTTGCATCAAGTAGCTGAAGATTAGATACATGTTATAGAACTAATTACAGAGGGCCAAAGTGGATACAAATATTAAGTTAAATCCATGGTTTAAGGCTTTTAATATTTATTATGTTTTGCAGTAATGTGACCTGAGTTAGGGGGCCAGTAGGTCCCATTTCGATCCATCCTGGATCAAGCACTGCTCACGCACTACCTTAAACATTGGGGTTTCTCTCCCTACTCCTCTGTAGGAAGGTATGGACGCCCTCCAAGAGTGGGACTTTGAGAAGTACTCGGAGAGCGCCTCCAAGAAGGCCCTGAACCACAACATCAAGCATGTATTTAAAGAGGGGGGGCGCGCTGGCAAGGCCCTCATGATCAACACCGACAAGCTGATTAGCACGGTTCAGGTGCTCAGCGCGGCAGGAGGAGCTGCCAAGGCCGCCCAGGTTGTCAGTGTCACCACGGGTGTTATGTCAGCACTCTTTTTGGCACTGGATGTCTTCTTCCTGGCAAAGGACTCACACGAGCTTCGCAAAGGGGCCAAGACCAAGTTTGCCGCGAAGCTGCGCGAGGTGTGCAAGGAGCTTCAGAATGGTCTGTTGGAGCTCAACAAGGTGAAGACACAGCTGCAGAAGACCATGGACGGCATTGAGCTGGAGGAGTATGAGGAGGAGGTGGAGGAAGAGGTGGAGGTAGACCTACTGGAGGCGGACCCAGTGAAGCTGGCTCAGCTGGAGCAGGAGCTGGACCTGCTGGAGGAGAAGTTAGACAAGAAGATACAGGACGAACTCAAGGTGAACGATAAAAGCATGAAGGAAGTGGAGAAAAGAAACACTGACAGTTGCAAGGAAAAGGGAAATGAGGGTAAAAGAGAGACATTAGATGTAGACAATGGCCAAGAGGAAGGGGATATAAGTAGGAAAAGTGAGGGAATTTATGAAAAGGAAGGTATGAAGCAGAAGGAAAGAAAGGGAGATAACAAAGATACAGCTAAGGGTATTAAGGACGAAGAAAAAGAGGATTTAATTAAAAATAGAAAGGACCACAACAAACTGAAAGGAGAGAAGGAGAGTAAGAATGAGACTGAAAAGTTGGGGAGGAAGAGTGAGGACAAGAAAGACGAGAAGAGTGAAAGTATGAGAGTCAAGAACAAAGCCAGTGAGGAGTGTAAAGGAAAAAGATTGGAGCGAGGGAATGCGATGGCAAACGAAAATGAAAACAGCAAGGCAAATGAAAGGAAACAATCTGCATGTAAGGGGGTGAAAGGAAACGGCAAAGTCATTGGTCGCAATGAGAAGGTTGAGGAAAAAAGCAAAGACATAAACGAGAGTAGCAAGGCTGAAAAAGAAAAGGATAGAAGTAAAGCCAGGGGAAGTGGAATGGTGAAGTCTGTAGGGAAGAGAAGTGGAAAACAGATGAACCATGGCAGAGAGGTGGAGAGAGGAAGCTCCAGTACACATGAAATCAGGACTGGGAGTGAAAAGCCCCCCGTACAAAAAGAGAGAGAGCAAAGGAGTAAACATGAAGTAAAAGACGCCGGGAGGAAAAACAGTAAGGACCTGCAAACCGACGACAAAAGAAAACCTTTCTCGACGGAGAAATCAGAGACCAGGACGGGAGAGACCGAAAGGGGGCTGAGGGACTGGAAAGCAGAAACAGGTAGAAGCCAAAAGGGCAAGCACAGTGGTGAGTCAATAAGAGGAACTGACAAAGGGAATAAAAAGGGTGAATTTGATGCAAAAAAGAGAAGTGGAGCTGTGAGATGTACAGTCCAGAATGAGGAAAGTGTAAAAATGAGAGAAACGGCTGACAGGGAGGGAGGGAGCAGGACGCAGAGAGGGAAGGAGGACCGGGGGGGTAATGTTGAAAGCATAAGACGACAGTTTGAAAGTGAAAGAGAATCTACTGGGATGAAAAGGGAAGATGGAGACAGGGGGAAGACAGAAAGAGTTAGATCAGGAAGCTCTAAATTAAGGGAGGAACAGGATCCTGCTAGGAGAGAGTCTAGGCCACGTTCTAAAGCCTTTCTGGGAGATGGACTTTACATTTGAATGTTGGTACCTCAACATCGTGGTGGTGGGTACAGCTTCTATTTCTGGAGTGCTATGTCAGGGTCAAGTTAGCCATATTGCTGCTCTATAAACAACTCGACTTCTCCAAACTGGATTTTTACTAACAATTTAACACGTTTTATAGTGACAATTATTTTAAGTACAGTTACGTTTTCACTGGACAAATGAGTCCACTAAACTGTAACACTAATTCTCATGTCAAGTTTAGTCAGATTCATTTTTATAGAATATTTCATACATAGGCAGTTCAATGTGCTCTACATAAGGCAGTGTGTCGGCCAAGGTTATTTTCACACTGTGTACATGATCTACTGACAGGATGTTTTGCCTGTCCTTTAATTAAGACAATGCTGTCTTAATTGTGTGTAAACAAATAATAAACTTTCGCTATATGCATATGAGATGACGTTAGAACCACCAAACAGAATTGGAATTGTATGAACTGGAATTTGAATTTCATAATTTTAATTTAGTTTTAAACATATTACATTCTTTTTTTTTATGTATGAATGGATTCATCTTTTTTTTTTTTTACGTTTAGTCATATAAGCTTTGTTAACAGCAAAGAGTGGGTGGTAGTACAATTTATTATAACTTTGGAATTGGGAATTGGAAAGTCTTCATTACATTTATTTTAGTTAAAAGATTCCTGCTGAATTAGATGTGTGCTGTGTGCTAATGTAATTGCTGCTGTATTTTCTTTTACCTTTGGTACTTATAGGTGTTCTGTGTAACTTATTTAATTTAAGATAACATTACATTTCCATAATATGTTGAGAGATTGGGAAAAGAATCAGATTCATAATAAAACAAAACATTTATTTTACCTTTCACAAATTCACATCATGATTGAACAACCTGTTGAATGCATCTGTGAATGTTATAAGGCTACGCAATCCTTAAATATTCAGAGCTGGTTGAGGAGTTAATTAATTAATTGAACCGAGTCATAGAGAATGGTGAGGTGCCAGTAAAGCAAACATAACGAAGCCTACAGTTCAGACCTCAACACCAGCTCATGTGGCCATTGAAAGTTTATGATGTCACTGAAGTCGAAAAGCAAGAGAGAAAAATATGCTTTCATACTAGAATATGTGGTTAGCGGTGATACAATGTCCTAGTAGCCTGGTTGAAGTGGCGCCCGCAGAAAACGTTCTTTACGGTGGCCTGATTGGGCTAGTAATCTTAGGGTGGCACACCAAACATTGCTCAAGTTTTTGCTCATGATATTGTCGAGATTGTGTATATGCAATACAGGCAGTCCTGTAGAAGCACCGGCCGTTAAACAGTGCAACACCCATGTAGTGCTGCGTTCAACTGATAGTTTCGCAAGCAGGGAACCTAGCCTATATATACAGAATCTAAAGTTAATAAAGTAGGAAAAAGCATGGGACGTGGGGTGGCCGGTACATTTTTATGGGTAGCACGTGCCACCCTAGGCCACCCCTTTGGGGCGCCACTGCCTGGTTGGCCCTCTATGGGAAATGTGCATTGGTTAACGCTTAACGTGCTTACAAAGAAATATGACAACCTTAGGGCTTGACTAGAAATGACGCCTGCAGAATCACAACATAGCGTAGTAAAAACAGCAGAACGCACTTTATCAACAGAATGGAAATGGTATCCAATAGCATTGCTGCTGGTAAAAGTATACCTTCAAATAGTAGGGTAAGTTGATCATGGACAAGGAGGTTTCAGACTGGCACAAGGAAACAGGGAGGGGCAAAATCAACTTCTTCGGAGCAGCTCAACTCTTTGATGGACCAGATAGACAAGCGGGAAGCTGCGCTAAAGCTGAAACCTCTGCTGTCCCTTACCAAAAAGAAGTATGTTCAAGTGTGCTATTAGTCTACTTATTATAAACTAAATATGAGAGTATACTTTCAGTGCCTTTTATATACTTATCAAAGATATACTTAGGGCTTATACTGACAGTATACAGAAGTCTTAAGTATATGTGGCCTATACTTGAACTTAAATCTTTTGATTGAGATATACTTTTAATGTAGAATAATGAAGTATCATTGCCTAATAGGTCAAGTTTAAGTATACTTGGCTTATAGTAGTGCTTACTCTTTTATTAAAGCAACCTTTTAACACATATTGTCCTCATTGATGTATCAAGCAAAACTGAATTTTGTTTGTAGCTACATGTTTTATTGCTTTTCTGAGTTACTCAAACACTTAAAATTGCGGATCGTGGATCACTTGATCTCAGTCTTAACCTAACGAACATTTGTTGTTCTTTAACAAAGAAAAATATACGCGGCGTCTCAGCATCATCTGAAGACATCTAATAACTCCTACCCCAAAGGCAACCACAGACTTGCTATAGACCTTCATAAACCCTAGCATGCCAGTCGCACCTAAAGAACCTGGTGACAACTTAAGAGATTGAGCTGAGGGGTTTCTGCTAGATATATGGCTCTGGGACTTGACTCCATTGTTACTAACGTTAAGGAAACACCCCAATACAAAAACACATGAACATACTGTATGCATGGATGCTTCCTTTAAGGCCCTGAAACTAGCCCCAACACTTACCAAGGTCAAGAGGGGGGAGATATGTAGAGGCCAATTGTTGGGATACCTGGCACATTAGAAAGAGGTTAACAAGAGCAAAGCAACACCAGGAGAGCAGGCAACAGTTAGTCACAAGAAAACGACAGCGCATCAGGATAAGGAGACAATGAGTGTTCAATGAGACAGTGAAAGACAAAACTCAGGGTATTGCACTTGAAAGGAGGAAATACAATCGGAGGAGTAATTAGAATTTGTATGGGAAGAACTGGATGGGTGTGATGTTAAGAAAGGCTCGTAGCTTAAATTTCTAGTGGAAGATGAGGTTGCAGAAGCAGGGATTATTTAAAACATTGGGAAACCTGAGGCCTGAAGCTATCAGGGTGGGCAAGGTTTCCTAGCAAAAGTGAAGATTCAGGCTTGCACAAATGTATAAGAAAGGGTTGTTTGTTATACAGTTCTAACTCTTTACGACAACAGACATTAAATAAATACATACAAGTGATGTTAAAAGAGGAACATATGGATTTAAATATTTTATTACAATTGTTCTTTCCAACCAAGACTAACCAGTATAAAAACAGTGACATGAAAACACAGGACAAAAGCTCATAATTGCTTACTTCTAAAAAGGAAAAACAGTCAAACTTAACATAATCTATGTAATAAATCATCGCATTAGGTGAAGCTGTGGTTTCTGATAACTAATTGCTGTGTTTCTGCCATCTATTGGACTACAGTGAAACAACAGCATAGCCAATACAGAGAAGATTCTGCTTGAGGTCCCACACACACAATAGGGAACGGTCCTAGATGTATTATGGGGACACTGAACGACTGCAGACGGAACAAATGCAGCGTCATCCGGAGATAAAGGATAGAAACTGGAATAGCATTCGTTTAGGTACACAATTATTTTGTACCTCAACTGTAAGTTTTAAAATAACAGTCCACGTTCCCACAAGTAGCTGTGTGGATGTGTGTCTCTCTCTCGCTCGCTCTCTCTCTCTCTCTCTCTCTCTCTCTCCGATCCAAAGCATGTCAGTTCCTTCCTATGCCTAGGAGTCCTCATCTCCATTCACGCTGTCACCTTCTTCCCCATCCACATGCTCCCCCTCCTCCTCCTCTTCATCTTCCTCATCTTCCCTTTCTTGGCTTTTAACCTAAGAAACGGACACACATCAGAAGAACCGTTTGTGAGCCGGAGACCAAAACCAAAGCAAGCATTTGTAAATGTCCCTTTTCAGCCTTAGTCACATCAATGAACGTTTCAAATGTACCTAAAGCTAGCACTATTATGAGTACTCAAACGGGACCCAGTGGGTTTGGGTCAGTATTTCCCCGGCCCGGGCCTCAGGCTGCAAGAATATATAATAACCAAGAATTAGTACCACCCCTAACCAACCTCCCAACACCATTTTGTATCCAAGGCTCTGCTATTTACTGGAAGACTGTTTCCATTGTCTTACAAGTGCTCACCCTCGGCATTTATTGGTCAATATGTTACTGCGCAATACATTTTCTATGTGACCGCCTCACCCAGACTATGCTCCATAGGCTCGGGTCAGGTCCACATCAGGAATTTAGAGAACAAATTTGGTCTGGACCCGGTTTGGGTCAGAACCCTACGGGGCCGGTCTTGAATTTTTCGGCTTGTTGAGGACTCTAAGCACCACCGTACCTCGTCCTCCTCCAGCAGGTCTCCCTCGTCTTCCTCCTCCTCCTCTTCAGAGTCGTTGACCTCCAGACTCTCCCTTTCTCTCTCCCTTTTGTTGCTCTCTTCTTTCTTGGTGCTGGAGTGCTGGGGTGACGATACCTCTCCTGGCTCAGGCTTTGCATTCTTCCCCTCTGTCCAAAGAAACCGTAATTGGGAGGTTGCATTGTAAATTGGGAAAAGCTACCACCGAAAGCAATGATGCTAAGCAAATATGTCTACATGAAAGATTGACTCCACCAATACATGCAAATCTATCTGCAAAAATATTGTGTCCGTTCTTATTTAGGCATACCTGACTTCTTGCCGTGGTCTTTCTCCATGCGGTCCAGACTCTCCAGCAGGTAGTCCACCTTGTGTTTGATCTGGGTCAGCTCCCTCTTGACTGTTTGTAGCTCATCTACTTTCACTGGCAGACCATAGGAACAATGGAGAGCAAGCATGTGTCTCATTGGATAAAGACTGGCAACACACTCACAAAACTGACAGACAAAGAGGAGCAAACCTAAGTTCACCAGTACCAGTTCACCAGACTGGTTGACGGTGATACCATGCTCCTCTATGTCGGCACAAGCATTCAGGAACACACAACACACAAAACATGACAATTTGAGCAGGAATTGTGGAGCGCACCCATGTGGATTCAGGCATTTACTATGGAGTCAATAAAGGGGAGGGGAGAACAGCTTCAAACTGACTTGTTCTGGACGAAGACATCCTCTGGCTGCTTTTAGAAGAGGATGAAAAGCTTGTCTTGGTGCGTCGGCTGCCACCCCCCCCACCACCACCACCACCACCACCACCACCGCTGCTCATGCTGACCCTTGGTCGTTTGGACGGGATTACGGCCCGTGACAGGGGAGGAGGGGGAGGTGGCACTCGGGATGGGTATGAATACACTCTGAAAAGTCAGGGAAATGGCACAGACTTAGAAAATGTTGTTGCAAGGCGGGTAAGGGGTTCAGGGTAAGGATTTTGTGGGGCGGTCCGACACAAGGCTCACCTGTCATAGTAGTCCCTTTGAAAGTCATAGTCCAGGTCGAATGAGGAGGAACTACTGCATTAGACAAGACACAGAAAGAAGACATTCAAAACGGCGAGCTGCAGAGAGGTTTACAGAGGGTAAAGATCAGTCAGGCATCAGTGAGAATTCAAGTCTGAGGGACCTGTACATGTCTCCAGCAGAACGTTTGGTGGTCTTTGACCTGTGTGGTTTGGGTTCTCCCGCCAAGTTGATGTCTGAAAAGTGGACACACAAAGCATGCCGTTAGACAACTGGTCCACGAGTCTGATCCAATACTCAGCAAAGGCAAAGGATTCTTCACAACACGAAACCATTTATGGAAGTCTAAGAATGTGACTTCTTAAGGATGACTGAATACATACCCAGCACCTGTCCCACAATCATCCGTCCGTCCTCGCCTCCCACAGCTGCACGGGCGCACCGCTCGTTGGCAAACTGGACAAAAGCGAAGCCCTTGTGGACGGAGCAACCCACAATCTTGCCATACTTGCTGAAGATGGCTTCCACATCGGCCTTGGTGACCAGCAGGGTGTTGAGGTTGCCAATAAAGACGCGGGAGTTGAGAGAGCGGGGGTCGGTCTTGTTGGTCACGTTGCTAGCCATAAGGCTGGAGGTGGTGGGGGACCGACTGAAGAGAAGGGATCGTCAGGGAGAGGGGCAGACACAATCTAGTTTTAGCAAGTAACACTGTGAAAAGTCACTAAAGAAGTACATTCACTATGAAGACTGCAGAGGCCCTAATATTACTGTAGAAACTCAGTTGCTCGATTCCATTCGGACAGCGAACCTATCCGTTACTTTGACAGGGAGATAAATGTAGGATGTCTTGGATAATCTCCATCCCCTACTTAAACCACAGGAATTCATAGATAAGTTGCCATTGGTTTTATAGTTGTACTATTACAATTTGTTACTCTCGTAAACAAATCATTACATTAACTGCTAAACATTTTCTGCTTCTTTCTACAATTATAAACATACATTAAACAAATGTATAGTTGCCAACTGCTCTGACATAACGGTGGATAACATCTTTAATCTGTGTAAAATCTGTCAACGTAACTTGTTGGTAAACATGAAAAAACCATAAACTTACATTAGCTCCACACTTGGGTGGCAGTCACTCGTAGGAGTGTAAATTGACTTTTCAGGCGTGTACGTTTACAAACAACTTTGCAGCCATCCAATTTACATTAAGGCCTAGGTAAAAAGGTTAGTTAAGGGGTTCTGTTCAGCACTGCTTTTAGGGTGCAATCCAGATGCCCTGCATTAAGATCGAAATATGAAAACTGGAAAATTATATACTCATTTAGAAAAGGGGTTCAAAGGGCCATGACTCACTCCATAGTGTTTGTGTGCAGGGTGGTCGTCTGTATGTTCTGAGACGGTGGGCAGCGACCAGCACGTGCAGGCAGGTGTCTTGGGGGTTGTAGTGTTCTCAGCAAAAACTGCACGTTCAGCAGCACTCGTTCAGACTGTAGACCGTCACACGCCACTATTTATGCTGAGTACACAGAAAACACACCTCAGGCGAGCTGCAAAAGGATATTTTGACAGTTTCACATGCCTGGGACTGGTAAAGGCTGATGGAGTGATGGTGAGCACTTATCCAGATATTTACATGTGTTTCATTGAGGGCAGGGAATAATTCTGAGACAAAAATAAAAGAAGTGACTAAAGGGGGTTATTCAGTAGTTTCAAATTGTATCAATATTTGCAAAGTGCCTGTCGAATTACCAACAACCTTTCCCCCCCCAGGTGTTTTTACGGTAATCTAAAATGGTTTTAATATTGCCATTTGCAATTTTGATGAATAAAGAGTCAGACGTTGCACCTCAAATGCAATTGCAATTATGGCTACAGTAAATTGTAGGGTTGTTTGGTGTTGACTTGCATTCAGGGAAGTTAGTAGAAAAGTTTGACCTTTAGGTTATTAATATTGTTTTTTTAATTTATACAGGGGTAACTACTGATATTAGGTCACTTTTCCAGTAGTGCCCTGTTTATGGCAAACATACAGCTAAATAAACATAAATAATATAAAATAAATAAATAAAATAGCATAGGCCTATCCGCAGACATTAAAATGTGCTACAATATTTACAATAGAGCACAATATTTATTGCAAAAAATACTGATATATACAAAGTTTCAACCCAAAAAATGTACATTCTCCAACTCTCATATCCTCCAACATCATTTTAAATTGTTCAACCAAAACAAACCGTTCTATTTTCAAAACCTGTTGAACATTGTTCCATTTATCTGAGGGACCAAAACTGAAAGCAAATTTTCCAAGTTCTGTTTTCACTTTTTGGCTTTCAAGGGTCATATAGTCCTGTGAGCATGTCTTATGATTACTGGATTTGTGCTTTAAAAGAGGAGGTAAAAAGGCAACTTTCATTCAGCATGTTTTAGCATAGGGCACCACATCACACTCACATGAACAGCAATTAAAGACAGGGTTCTTTTAACAACAAACTTAAGACATCTTTAAGATGTGTCACTGGAAATTTGGCAAGTGGCCGGCACATTTGGTGCACTCTGTGTTCAGTAGACTTATTTTTTTAGCAATTTTTCTCACCAAGATGAATCACGGTTTTCTAACAGATTTTCATCAAACGTAGCACCGTGAATTAAGTTTGGTCGTTTCAAAAGATGTCTGAACGACCCACTCGTTTCTTCAAGCCCAATCTGTTGCATTCATTCAATGATTCTTTAAACTTGCAGGGTATCACTCCACATCTGTTTGCAATACATTTGCAACTAGAGACATGTAACGTGGCTAATCAAATAGTAGGTTATTGAATTGTAACGGGAATAAAGTTCTGTACAAAAATCTATTTACAATTTAGTCACACCTCACAATCTTAAAAAGCTCCTAAAAGCAGTGCAACCCAGAGACCACACAGACTTGTCACCATCAAGACACCAGATTGAGCCAGAGGAAACATATAGTAGACTAAACGATACTGGACCTAAAATTTAACCTTGAGGTACACAACATTCAACCAGTGCAAAAGAGGGAATTAAGCTGCCCAATTCAATTAAGAATTGCCCATTTGAAAAAGATTACTTGAATAGCGATGCAGATGCCATGCACAAGTGTACTGTAAGACAGTTAGACAGTTAGACAGACAGATAGGCCTAACGTTATGTGAAATTCCAGCAGAACTTTACACTAGTAATTTTTATAATGCTCTAAAACATTATTTTTGTATTTTTAAAACATTTCTTTTCGAAAAGTTGCTTTTGCCAATGTAGCGACCAAAGCGGGGTCTCATTGGCCTCCGCGCACATTTGCATTTGAGGCAGCCACTCGCTAAGCAAAATACCCGTACGCACTGGCAGGAAAACATTGGTTTAAACGTTTTATCATAAATAAGAAAAACAAATTATGTTTCCAAGCTATAACAAGTGAAAATGATGTAGGATCCAGCTGCTAAGATAAAGCATGTCTAAACGATGACGTTAACGCGCTAAAGCTAGCCTATATGTGCCCTGCTAGTTAATTAGCTAGCGATAGCTTGCTAGCTGAGTTACCCATTTGATTGCGAACTAACGTTAAATAGCTAGCAAGAGGGAATTCAAGAAAATAACATTTAAAGTTTTGAAAAGTCCGTAATAATGCAAAACAGCCTTCCAGCAATTTACTCACCGCCAACCTATGATAAAAATGATTTGTTGCAGCCAATTATATGTGCTAGCAT
Organism: Aplochiton taeniatus; assembly: GCA_017639675.1. NCBI lineage: Eukaryota > Metazoa > Chordata > Actinopteri > Galaxiiformes > Galaxiidae > Aplochiton > Aplochiton taeniatus. Next base: position 10,482,951 of record CM030189.1, read on the forward strand.
AAACGTTGTCCGGACATTATCAAATTGCACCTATTCTTCTTTATTGGAGAAATGCACGACGCTTGCTTGAGCAGTTCTTCTTCTCCTTTAGTGTTTATAAGTTGTTGGTATCGTTGGCTGCATTACCACCACCTACTGTTCAAAGCCAAAAGTACCCGTGGCCAACCAGCATTTTCATTTTCAAACCTACCGTTTGCTATGGAAGCCTATAGGGGACTTTATTAAAATGTAAACTTGAAAATGCAAATCTTACTCCACAATAGCATTATCATTTCCACATATGTATGTGATATTTGAGTAAAAGATTTAATGTAAATGCAATAATACCATTTGCATTTTCCCATACTTCTCTGGGCATTCTATGACCATATGAAAATTAAAATGGAAAATGTCATTTTCAAAGTGTGGACAATATTCAAATGGTAATTAAAATATTGAAATGAAAATGCAAAAAATGTAACTTCATTTTCCAATTAATGCAAGCATTATTTAAGTCGCAATTAGAATTAAAATGCAGCTGTCTAACAATTTGAAAAAGAAAATTAAACTAATAATTTTTTCAAAGATGTAATCTGCTCTACAGAGGACAATATTCAAATGCAATAAGCGAATCAGCGCTTACTAGTCTATTGCATTTCCATTTCCATTTCCATGTCACCACGCTCTTTTGGGGACAGTATTCAAATGTCAGTTCTCTCATCAAGGTGGGTCTTCATTTAGGGCATCACTTTCTTGTTCAATGATACTGTCAGAATGGCCATCAGCTGTCAGTCTCTATTATCTTTCAGCATGGATATGTGGCTCATTAGCAAACAGGCCCCCTCAACCCCAGTGCATGCTGCCTCCACTCTCAAGCCAAGCACATCTACCAACAAAATCCAGACACACCATCCTCCAGCTCTGCCGTATGTGCTTCGGACCTAAAAATCTGGATAGCCCATCCCAGTCAATTTTAAGTAGTTATCGAAGCTTTAGAGAAGGCTTGTACCGGTCTCTAAACCATAGCTACCCACTCCTTTTAACTGTGTGCCTGCAAGATTTGCTCCTGCTTCCACCTCATATAGCGCTAATCCTGCTTTCATCTTCCCACTTGATTTCTTCGAGCTACAAGTTTACAGCAAAGCTGTCGCCTTAAAACAGGTTCAGGGAGGCAGTAAACAATATTGGTACCGTTTACAAAAACTACTAGTACTAAAACATACACACACATGCCAGCACACAATAGCACCAATCAGCCACATTACAACCAAACTAGACTTAGGTGCTGAAGCTTAACCCATGTATAGTAAAGAGACCCATAACTATCTTACTTGCAATTTGTGGTTATGTAACTAATTTTCAATAATCAATATATAGCATAGAATGAACAGAAAAGCTACAACAGCAACACATGACACTCAGTCTTTTCTTTATTGCACAAATTGTACAGATTTTTAACAGAACTGGTAGAACACAATATTAGGCAGTTGTGGGACAAATTATTGATCAATAGACTTAAGATGTATACAGAAAAAACAGCCAGCTAAACATTCTGCATAGGACTATCTTTAAATACATTTGTATCTAGAAAGGAGACTTTGTACTATGCAAACTTAAGAGGAAACCATAACGCAATGCTGAATCCCTTTACTATAACAGGGATGAAATTTACAAAAGAAGTCCACGCCTTTAAAATTACTTTTGCCTTATGTATGTAATATAAACCTCTGCACATTTACCAAATATTTGTTGGCATATTACCCATTCTTCTAAGTTAAACTTAAGTTGCCTGATTAGACTTTTCTTTTTACAGTTTAGTATATATATATATAATATATATATATATGTACATATAAATTCAACTAACTTATAATTCTCATTGAAAAAAGTTGAATTTTTTTAATCAATAGCTTTCTCACCCCCTTGGTGGCTAACCAGGCTAACCCTGCAGTGGAAATTAGGCTAGTAAATAGACCCTACATCTAACAAATAAACAGAATGTACAGTCTATTTTGACTTTATGTCCTGGAAATTGGGGGGACATAAGAGAAGGAAAAAGGGCAATACTAGTGACAGCAGAGGAAAGCCATTTCTTACTCCCAGTATGAGTCAAGCTATTCCTGCGAAGTGCAATGTATGCCCCCCAAAACGCAACTATACAACTGTGGAGCTATACATACAACTAAAAAGGAAAATTCACTTCACTGAGGTGATTACAGAAGTGAGAATTCCACAATAGGTTCAAATCAGCTGTGGTCAATCATTTGATCATCCCATCCACGTTCTCCCCATTCATCAGTGAGCTCATTCTATCCCAATTAGTCCCTACATTCCAAATAAGATTTGGATGTATTAATTTGGGGGTGATCAACTAAACCATGGACACCTGAAACACTTTAGAAAAAGTTAGTGTTTGGGTGGCACAGAGTGACGTTACACTTGAGACAACCAGTTTACGAAGAAGCCAAATGGATGATCATGTGAAAATACAGCAAATTATTGTTCCCCCTTAAAACTACCAAAACCCCACCACCCCACCGCCACCACCATGTTGACGTCTTCTTTTTTTGTTCGCTGTGAACTCGATAGCAAAAGTCAAAGACCAGAAGATGGTGTGAATAGGAGGACAAATACAGTATGTTGGGGTGAGCGGAGGCTGCTAATCAGAGATAGTGGGGGGTTAACAGGAGATCAAGGGTAATTCTGTCTAACTTACAGAAGAAATAAAGAACATTGGAGTATTGGACACTGAACATTGTACAACCCCACACAAACCACAAAAAATGTAAAGGATTGGGGTGATGTGTGCTGGTGATGCGCAACTTCCGAAGGGGTGCTGTTTAGAGATGTTTGTTTTCATACGCACCCACACACACACACTGACACACACAGCATGCTGTTCTAGGGCTATGAATGTAATTGTTGACGAATGGAGGTGGCTCCCCTACCGAACTGTAGTCCATTTTTTACACTTTTGTCTGTGAGTTTTAGTGCCTCTCAGCTTAACTCTCTTAGCAGTATGTATAATGATGTCCATATGAAAGCGTCTCAGAGTTTGTCACACTGTGTAAATGTATGTGCCAGTGTGTCAATGGTGCCTGCCTATGTGCATCCATTCTAGGGCAATAAAGTGTGTGTGTGTTGCTCAGGAAGACATGCACTGGACGTGATCTGGTCCTCCATCCTCTTCATCAGAGGAGTCAGGGGAGCTCCATGACTCATCAGTGTCCCCCTCTGCCCCCTCACGACGGGCCTGCAGTAGGAAGACATTATTACCAAAAAAAGAGGAATATTACAATCAATCTAAGTATGCTTACAGACGGAATGTAGCTGTCAAAAGATTTAGTTCATTTTAGAATTCAATGTTCGAAATTAAATTTGACACACACATTTTAACATGTAAAATGTTTTTATACACCGGACACAGACTTCTATTATTATTATTAAAAGGGGAGGTTAAAATAATGAAAACACCATATTAGCAACAACCTAATAGGAAGTGGGTAGGCCAATAAGGCAGGGGAATACAGCAGAGTTGGTCCAGTAGAATTACCTCAAATAGTTTGAAAGTGTAAAAAAAAAGCACTAGCCTAGCGAAGCTATGTGGGAACTTTTGTTTTGTTTCTGCTATTAGTGCCCAAAACTAAACATGTCATACCACGTCAGTCATAAAAAAAAGAACTGACAGTCTTGTGCGCTAAAAACGTTGGAAGTACCAAATACAGAAACATGTAATCTCCTGAGTCAGTTTGCGCAAACACAACGGGCATATTACTGCAGCTGCCTGCTATGACCAAGCTATAGACTGGAAATCCATTCATTATTAGTGGTGAGATCCCGCTGTTAGTTGAGGGACATTAGATGATTTGGTCAATCCAGTAGTGTCTTTGAGAGACACTACTTGCATCTGGTAGAAACGTGATCTTCTTTCCCGTTCAGAACCAGTCGGTATGGTCTTAACAACTCATGTAAAATCAAGGCTGTACGTACCGTATGAAAGTGACCAATCAGTTTCAATGCACAAATCTTCCTTGTGTACTAAAGTAAATGATCTTTATTTTTGTATTATTTTTTGTATTCAATAATGGTAGTACTATTTGTGAACATACTGTATGTTATTGATCTAGATTCTGTAATTACCTGCCTTTAAAACAGGACCCTGCGGTAAGTGGGACATAATCTCAAGTCGGTTACCCCTGTGTAAATAAATCAATAATGGCTTCACCCTCTGTGGTCGTCTGTTCCTCATATGTCTCATCAGGAACCAGAGCAGTTGGGTATCATACTGGTCACCGTGGCGCACGCTGTCTTCATCACGCTCCCGCTTGTTTTTCTTCATCACCTAGAGCATCACCACAAAAACAAAAAAGTAGCAACATTATATCTTTGTTTTTACACAATGAGTTATCATTTGCCTACGATGAAACTGGCCACTGCATGTGAGGCAAATCAAATCCACTTTTTTCCCTACCACTCCAGGGACAGTGGCAGGGGGGGGGGGGGGTTGACTGGGGCGGTACACCTGTCAAACGGTAACGCAGGTGTCCTAAGGCGAGCTCAGGGAGTTTCCTGTATCATAGCACCATAAAGTTTTTTATTCTCCACTGTTATTCGACATTCGTTTCATGTTCAATCAAGGCTTAACTAGTTCAGTAGTGACTGTAGCTTGCCAATGCTCTCTCAGTAGAGTGAGAATAAAAAAACTCAAGATTTAATTGAATTGGAAGAACAACCTTTATATTTCCCTCTCAAGGAGAGGAGGGGAGGCAACTTGCCGCTGCTAATTGAAAATCATCAATTTTTTCCTGCATTACAGGGCAGACTTTATTAAAGAACTGTTGCAAGGGATAAAGAAATTACAACATCTAGCCGAATATCATGGGTCAAAGTTATGGATAGTAACAACTTGTATGCTGCTATGTTGTTTGTAATTCATCAATAAAGGCTGCAGATGAAAGTCTGAATGCAGCAAAGAAAAGAAATACATGGCCTTGCAAAAAGGCCAGATAATAAACAATAAATCAAGACCATATTTCCGCCCAATTAGTTGTTCTGAGTAGTTGCGGGTCCCATTCACGCTGAATTTGCACTTCCATTCACGGGCCCATGCCAAAGTAAAGTGATAGAGTGTAAAATGGTGAAGTACCTCCTTGAGCCCTTTGAGGCCGGTGAGGTTCTCAGCAGTGGGGGCCCACAGCTTGACATCGTGGTCTAGGCCACTGGTGGCCAGTCCTGGCAGATGAGGGTGGGGCTCCAGGCAGTTCACCTGCCGACCGCGGGGGAGGAAGAAGACTGATTTCTGAATAACTGAATATCTGAAAATGTTCTGCTTCACTGACAAAAACTCCCATGCCAGTGCGAGTATCAAGAACTAACAGGTCAAAAAAGATTGTTTCGAAGTTTCAATATTTTTTTTATAAAAACATAAAGTCTTTGCACCATTTTTGCTTGATTTTTCCCATCTTTCTTTAATTGGATATGTTTTTCTCTAACTGTGATCTTACTGTTTAGGACACAGTGTTTAACAATTGGGATGAAAAGACTGAAATAAAATGGAATTCCAAGTGGCCACTCGGAAAAACATTTGGTGTTATCAACTTAGGTGCTTGAACCTGAAAAGTTTTGTGGAAAATCAATGGAAAATGACTACAAATATAAATAACTACAGAGAACACTTTAGATCTTTGGTTGAGTTCATAAAGAATATTGTACCACGGAATGGATTGGAAAATACTTTACTGATCCCAAGGATCAATTGATACCATGCATACGTTATTTTAACCTTTGGCCTACGCACCCACATTTCAAGTCAGTCAATTACTTTGCAACTGTCCGATTCTCTCCCTCTCTCCCCTTTCTAGTTCTTACCACTCCTCCCCGGTCTCCCTCCATAAACTGGACAATGTGCGCAGAGTACTTGTCCCACAGGTAGATGTGGCCACAGTCGCTACCACTGACCACAAACTCACTGCACGGCCCGTAGAAGTTCACCCCTTTCACTGGAAGAAAGAGAAGGAAACATCAAGAGAGGACTCCTTCAAAAATGTGTCGTTAAATCATGTAATCTTTACAAACTTAGGAGAATTCAACGTCAACTTGAACACAGTGATGGAACATTTTGTCATTTGTTTCCATAAAAGAGAGTCTGTTAAGCATTACAGGGCGGTAAATAGAAGATGTAAGTATCCAGTATGTCTTCCGCAATTACATTTGGGTCTTACTCAGCCGTTCCCCCACCCCACTGTACCTGTGGCATTGTTGCGGTGACCCTTGTATCTCCTGCGGTAGTCGGCTCCATCGCTGTGGTTAGAGTCAAACAGGTAAATGTCCTCGTCATTGTAACTGGTCAGGATTTCTAGTAAGGAAAGACATAATCCCATTTAATATCATTACAAACGTGAAAAGCAGATTTTTAGTGGTTAGGTGCATGTAAAAATTTGAATTTATTCATGAATAATAAAAAATAGTCTAAGTGGTCCAAGTCATCAGTGTTAAAGAACCATTTGTAGTTATTCGATTTAGATAAATTCCTAAAATTCTGTAGACTTCTGCAATGGTATTTTATTCCATCATTTGGTGTGTGAAAAACTGAAAGGTAAGGGTCTAGGGATGTCCTTATTAAACAACTAAAGTGCAACGGCATGTAAGATTAACAAAACAAGGCTTGGTATTATTTATCTTCCAGTAGAAGGTAATCACTCAAAGTAACAGAAAGGACCAGATGAGAACCAATCACTGAAAGGTTTAACAATGTTTTTATGAAATATGTTGTAATTGGACTGGAGCCAGCCTTTTAGATATTTTTTTAGATATACATTTAAACCTTAGCAAGTTTAGGCTAATCTCTTGTCAGTAGGTTGGCCTACATTTGTTAGCCCTTCTAGTATGGCTAGCCAGGATAGTTGGCTTAAGTGTTTCGAACAGCTGTAATTTGACTTTCAGCCACTAGCAATAGTAGCATCTATAATGTTATCAAAACCATATCTGCTCCCTAATTTTCATAGCAAGGAGAGGTGAACTCTCATATTTTCTTTAATTCAGAATGTAGCCTGCACATGTGACAAAAGTGAATTCCAGAGAGAAACATAAACTTAAAATAATGAAATATAATAGTACACTATTACAAGAATTGCAGGTGGTGGTATGACATGGTGCCTCTACTTTGGAATTATGCATGTCTTTTCTAATTATTTTGTTGAATTAATTAATAGACTACATTCCCCCAAATGTTAAAACATTGTTGCATAATCACTTAAGACGCCTAGCTTTCAACAATGCAAGGTTAAGATAATTCCACAAGAATAAATGTGTTATGACAGATAATGAGATGATGCTTATAAAGATAAAACAGTTTTGTGCACACACTTTTGATTGTCAATTTCAGGTTTCCAAGTTCATAATTCTGTCACTCATCTAGTTTTTTTTAGACAAACTTCCATCTGACAGACCTAAAACACATATTTTGTTCCCCTGTCCGCTAATAAAACATTTAGGCAGACTCATTTTTGTTTGTATAGACAGTTTGCTACCCAAATGTGTAAAACGATAAACGATATTAGTCGGAACCCAGTGGGGTAGTTTAATAACTAAAGCATTCAAGAGTAGGGAGAAACACCTGTCAATTAAACTGTTCATTGATTTTTGCAGGGTTGAACAAATTCAAAACATTTAATTACAAAAGCAAATCAACATTACACAATGAATGTAAAACACAAGTTATCCAGGTAAACAAAGGCAGAGGGGACAGTTCTGTTGTGTGTGTAACTGACTTGGCTGTGTCTGTGAGTGAGTATGTGACTGCAGACTGCTCAATAACGAAATAAACTGAATTTGATCTGGCTTAATGCAGCCAATCCAGATCTGGTAAAGGCCTGGATCAAGCCTGATACCACCCTTTCAGATCAGATCTGGACATCGCTATGGGGACCTTTCTTTCTTCGCTTCCTAACTCACTGCCTGCCCAGGAACATCAGTGTTAGTGTTACTGTATTATTTAAAGGTATCATTATCGTAAAAAAAATATGGCCAATTTTGACAAATTGGCTAGGTAAAAGTGTTTTAAAACAAAATGAAGAAATATTTAAATGCAGCTTTTTTTTTTAAATATTTAAAACTATTGTCTCAGTTGCGAGTATGTAACATACAGCAATCAGCCACAACCTTAAAACCACCTGCCTAATATTGCGTAAGTCCCCCTAGTAGCGCCAAAATAGCTCTGACCCGTCAAGGGCATGGACTCTACAACACCACAGTTTTTGCAGTGTGGCAGGGTGTTTTATCCTGCTGAACAAGGCCGATGCCATAAGGTAATACCATTGACATGAAGGGGTGTACTTCTTCTGCAACAATGTTTAGGTAGGTGGTATTTGCCAAAGTAACATCCACATGAATTCCAGGACCCTAGGTTTCCCAGCAGAACATTGCCCAGAGTATCACACTGCCTCCGCCAGCTTGCCTTCTTCCGATGCATCTTGGTGCCATCTCTTCCCCAGGTAAACGACGCACACGGCCATCCACATGATGTAAAATAAAACGTGATTCATCCGACCAGGCCACCTTCTTCCATTGCTCCATGTCCCGTTAAAAACGCTCACATTGTAGGCGCTTTCCGCAGAGAACAGGGGTCAGCCTGGGCTGTGAGCACTCTGACCGTGCTGCAGCTACGCAGCCCCATACACAGCAAGCTGAGCTGAGATTGTAACAAGATGATTAATGTGATTCACATCACCTGTCTGGGGTTTTAATGTCGTAGCTGGTCAGTGTATATTCTAATCGCATTTCTGGTTTTGGCAGATTTTCCCGCAATTCCTGGGAAAGAAGTAATTATTTTCCAGCAAAGAAAATTCTAAAATTCCCTGGAAAATATTAGTCACTGGTATGTAGAGATAACATTTGTGTGTGATTTCCATGGGTTCCGCTATCTGTAGCTTTTGTCAAAACAGTCAACATTCATAGCATGAGACAGAGGCTTCTTTGCTGCAGAGAAATAAGCCTATACAATTTTTTAGACTTCATGAAATTTCTGAATCAACGGTCAATGGTCTGCCAAAGAGTTCTGTAAAGCTTGAAAATCCGCCCACAAATATTCTTGTCAGCCTTTAGTGGTCAGATTTCTGTCCAATATTGTATTCAATTTAAATAATACGTAAAAGTAAAGGCAATTTAGTGATTGCAACCAAAAACTGTATAGGTGCCACTTTTGTGAAAATACAATAAATACAACACTTCCTTATTTGATGCTCTCTATATGTAAAAAAGGAATTCCGTAACATTTTCATGCGGGGTCAACTGATATGTCATAGGGCGCTTTCACACTTGCTTATAGTAGTTGCTGTAGTTTCGGATCCTGGAGCGTTTCCCCCAAAGATCGGCTCGTTTGGGCATATGTGACCACAGCAATCGCACTCGGGTGCGGAACAAAATAAGCGAGCCGAGACCGCCTAGAGAGGGGGATCTCGGCGTGCTTCCAATCAAACCCTCGAGCGGTTGGTTGGCAGTGTGAATGCAGTCGACCTAGCAAACCGTCCCTGCGCCTGTCCAGGTAAAAGGTTGCTTAGCGACCAATTGTCTTGGTACACTCAGTGATAGGATAAGTGAAGTCAGCATTGTGTCCTGTTGTGTAAAATGTAGCTGTTATAAATAATAATAAGTTGTGCATCAACGTGGAGCAGCGATGGGGTACAATGCCTCATTGAGGTTTGGGCAGACGATCACATTAGCTGCTGGGGAACATGCACAAGAACACTGAAGTGTACAAACTGTTCAGCGACCGCCTGAGGAAAAGGGGCTTTCAGCGTTCTGTCGAACAGTGTCGTACCAAAGGCAAAAAACTTGGACAACATTAAAGTACAAGACAATCTTGGCAAAAGTGGAAGTTTGGGGGAGAAATAAAAAATTGGAAATTCAAATAGGCTCACGTGCTAAAACAAAATGACATTTAGATTGCTTAGAATGTAGAAAAGCCTCAAAGTTCTAACTTGGAAGGGCAAATAAAAGAGAACCATGAGTTTATCAGAAGGGACAAAAAGGCCAGCTAAAACTCCATCGAAAGAGGGAAGAACTACATAAAAGATTGACATCATTTTTTGCCAAATGCAACATATTGTTTTTAAATAATCACCACACCTTACACAGACTGGTTCTTATTTGATTGTTTCTCTTGTATTCAGCACTTGCTTTATACTGAAAAAAATTGCAGTTTTGGTAGCGGTAAGCCAACAACCGGCATATTTGTGCTTTTATACATTCGTGTAAGTACAAACATTTAACACGGCATTATCTTTCAAAACTAAAATAAAAAGTGAATCTAACCTGAAATGCATTTTAGGGGCAAAATACAAAAATAGATGTAAAAATGGTGGAGACTAAAACATCTAAAACGGAATACTTGGTTTGTTTTGTCACCTGGTTCTGAGAGAATAGAAGTGTTCTATGTTTAATTTATAGTTTTTACATGGCTTATTTTACATTACGGCATCATTTTTATTTCACTTTGCTTTTAATTGTTGTAATTATAGTTAACATAGTTCAAAAAGATTTCCTACAAAAAAGGGTTATCGTTGTGACGGATTTATACTTGGGAGTCAACCTAGGGCCTTCTGGGGTAACGTAAAAGTCTACTTGAGTTGTCTGTGTGAAGTACCTGAGCCGTCATGGCTGTAGACCAAGCAGGTGATGTTAGTTTTGGACTCGCTGGACTCCAGGTGGGATGGACAGAACCTCTTCAGCACACCATTGTTATCATTTTCATTAATCTTCCTCTGATCATAGATCCTAAAGATAGAGGGAGACAGAGAGAGAAAAACCAAGAGAGAGAGACACAGGCAAGTTGAGCAACCGTTGAAACCTTTTATACCCTACAATTCATTGGATAGGATCTAAAGTCTTACCTGACATACTGATCTCTACCCCCGACAGCAAACTGGTGTGTTTTGGTGGGGTTCACAAAAATGGTGTACAACCCCACCTTCTTGTCGCCCTCCTTTACCACTACCAGTTTACTGGAGATAATAACAGATCCAATAGGAAGCATGTTAATCTATATAGCTCTAACATAGGTATATTAGCTCTTATCAGGCTGGAGAATTTAGTTGATGCACAAAGTATGTGTGTATGTATGTGGGTGGTCATAACTCACTTGGCAGGTCGATCGAGACGCAGATCGATGCCAAACACCACAGCATCCTCTCCGGCAGACAAGAAGGAGCATGGCGAGTCTGGATCCAGCGCCAGCTTAAAAAAAAAAAAAAAAAAAAGTGTGCTTAGTACCTTGTCTTCCATCTTCCAGATCAGCAAATATAATATCTCGCCTACAATCCCAACTCACAGCAAACAAACACACACAAACTGCACCTTGTGTGCAGCGCCTTTATGTTGCGCCACTCTCTTGGTGTTCTTGCAGCGCTGTGTGGCAGAGAGCTCAGCCACCCTGATCTGGCCATCACGTGCACACATAGCCAGAGTGGAATCTCCACTGTGGGGCAAGAACTTAGCCTGTGGGGGAATCAGAACGATTGCCAGTTTATTACCCCCTGAGTTATTGTGATCAACTAACCAACCTGACCATTCCTTCTGCTGCTCACTTGAAAGACGTTGCTTTTGTGGCCACTGTCAAACTCCAGTTCGGCGCGGCGGATGGCCCAGTCCCAAATCACCACACGCAGGTCGTCACTGCCCGACGCCAGGCGCGTTCCCGACGGGTTGAAGTGCAGCGTGTTGACACAGCCTGTGTGCCTCTCCAGGCGCCCTTGGAGCTCAAGCCTCTGCACCAGGCCCCGGGCGCCACACACACGTTTCACAAATTGGTGCGACTCGCGGCCGATCTCCCGGGAGCGCAACGAGGGCACTGCCCGCCACGTCGGCCCACGCATGTCGCTCAACTCTGCCCCCAGCCAAGCCTCCATGGCCTGCTCATCTTCCTCCTCCTCTTCATGGTCATCCTCCTCTTCGTTCTCCTCATCCTCATCCTCATCCTCATCTGAGCTGGAAGAATGCTGGGCGCCGCCACCTGGTCGGTTTCTTTTACGGGCTGCTCTCTTGCCTCTATCTCTCTCCCTCACTCGCTCTCTTCGGCCCCCTTCACTCTCTCTTTCGCCATCTTCGATCAGGGAGTAGAGGCCACTGCCATCCATGCTATCGGTGTCATCCTCCTCATCTCCCAAGCCGCCTGTCGGGCCCTCGCATGCAGCATCTGGCATGGGTTTGTCCCCAGCCCCCTGTTCTGCCCCATTGGAACCTGGGAACAAGTCTGAAAAATGTAGGAACTAGATTTTGTATGACTTTAATTATAGACTAAAGTAGTTTGGGTGATTGATGAATGATTACCTGCATGAGATGAAGACTGCCCTTGTCCAGCTCCTCCAGTCTCTGCAGTTTCCTCGCCATGCCTATACCCACTTGACTCCACCACCTCTGAGACAACTATTTCAAAACATCACAAGTTCTCCTTATTCTCAATCATGCAATACAATGCAAATAAATTCAACAGAAGTAGTGCTAAAGAATGTTCTGCCAGGAATAAAGATATGACTAATCCCCTCACCGTTAGGCACACTGGATTTCCCATCAGCCTCTGCCATATTGTCTCTCTTGGCCCTACAATTCAAAAGAGAGCCTAGAATTAAACCAAAAAGCAAAATGTCAGTCGTGGTTACAGTTTTGACCTCCAAGTAATCGTTAACTAATTGTGGCAAATGTATTATGCGCTACTACAACTGCAGCCAATCAAAAAGTCAAAAATCACGGTAATTATCGTCTATGTCTACCACTACAATTACAGGCCTGTCCAGTAGAACAGCACAGCCATTTACTCACTGTAACGTTAGCTGTCACAACAGTTTTAATTGTAGTGAAGCTACAGTTAGGTTCCGCAGCAACCAATGTCATGACGCTATGAAAACAAGTTTATCAGGTACAAAAACTTGTCAAATCGGATCGGTTCCATTAGCTTAAAGTGGTTTTAATGACTTACTAACAAGATTGCAGGCGAGTAAAAATGTAAACAACAATAGCTTAACTAGCTAGCCACGCAGAGAACACGCGCATATCAGGCTATCGCTAGCTACCTCTCTCTGACACTGTCTGTGCAGGGCCGAAGCGGCGTACTTTCTCACTACTAATACACTGCTAGTCCTAACGCTAATCTTCGATGCAGATTTAATATCTTTACCTTGTTACTTAGCTGGAGAGCTAAGTGCCTCGAATACAAAATGTATGCAGAAAAACTGACGACATGAAGACTAGGTCCATAAATCGATCGACAAGAGTGCCGTTTTGGGTCAACTCGAAAACACTAACAGGGTTTTGTTTATATTTTGATGGTCCAGTTTCGTTTTAACGACTTGTTCCGGTGAATGTTTCTCCCGTCCGGAAGTTGCCATAAAACAATGCAATAAAATAATTACTCTCAAAGCCAGAAGTCGTTTGCGGATAACCCTGAAACTCCAACTCTTGTAACAACATTTCCGAAAACGATGTTGTTACCAATATTTATTTACTAACATGCAAGCGTTCTTTTAAAATGTTTATAACATAACAATAATAATCATAATAATAACACAACAACATCATAACAACTATATTTTTTTCATTGTATACTGCTTTTATAACAATAAAAATAACAAACATTGTAACAATGAGCTTATTCAATAGTAAAATCTAATTGTTATAAAAAATTTGAAGCTATTGTAAAACTAGTTATGGTAACAAAACAACCTACAATAGAACACAACATAAATACAATCATATAATTTTACCATGTAAAGACTACAAAGAAATACATATTGTCCCGAGGTAAAGGCGTGTTTGTAAAAGTACGTTTTAAGGAGATTTTGAGTTCATGTAATGGAGTTAGTCAGTCAGTAGACTGTTCCTAAGTCTGGAAGGCTCTATTGCTCTTATGTTGCATATATATATATATATATATATATATATATATATATATATATATATATATATATATATATATATATATATATATATATATATATATATATATTTATATATATATATATATATATATATATGCATGTATGTATGTATGTAAGTGTATATATATATATATATTATTTTCAGTTGGTGATTTCATAAACAGCTGTTTCATTAAGCCACTAGCCTAAACTGCATTGCTCTAGCCAAAGAGAAATATCAATGGCTGCCACATAAAATATGAGGGTATTTGAAAGTATCCTATCTTCTCTGCGTTAAATATGGCCTAGACACTTGATTCTAAAGGAGTTATTGTAACATGGTGTGGTTATCGTGCAGCTATTGCACAGTGATACAATAATTTGATCAAAGTAAGAATGCCAATTGAGGTATACTATGGATGAAGCAAAAATCTATAAAAAAATGTTGATTCAAAGAAACTGTGAACAATAAACTAAAACTGTGAAGACACGTATTACTACAATGTTACTAAAACTATATTTATAGTAGCTGCCAAAAAACTGCTAAGCCATCGCAGGTATCGTGAATTTGCTTCAGTAGAAGGCCCATCCTTAATGAAGGTCTTGACATATAGCCTGACCCACTAGAGACCACTAATGTTCTGCAGTGAGAAAATAAATGCTGTCGACCGTTCCGATTGCAGTTATTTCCAGCATTGTTTTTACCCCTCTCTTGTCTCTATTACTTCATCTCTAAGAAACTACAGTTTGGATGAAATTGGCATGATACCTATTAACCCATATTCTCGAGTATTTTTTTTCGCTAATTGCTAAATCCTTTTCCAATACCAGTGTATCACCAGGACACCCGAGGCATTGTGCACTGTTATGAAACAGGTGTAGCAGGAAGTAAATGTAAAAACTTGATATCATCATAAAGTAAACACGTGGAAGTCTCTTGGGAAATGTAACAAACATGTCTAATAGCAAAAAACATTGTATAACACAAGAGTTAGAGTAAAACATATAAGACCTGTTTTATACTTTTTCAGACATCTTTCACATCAGACATCGCAAGAAAAAAACTTCTGGATATCTAGACTGATAGCCATTCAGTTGAAGACCATAGTGTTCAGACACATTTCCAAATAATCTTTTTGCTGATCTAGGGTAGAGGTCCTGTTACGCTATCGTGCAAAAGTGATTCATATAGTGAAAGTTGGTATAGGCCTGACATGCAATTAAATAGTCTATAACTTACTTTACAAGGCACAAGGATGTAGGGAAGATGGACAGGTTAGCAATCAGTCAGAACAGAAAGTGAGAAGAAAAAAACCAAGGTAGGTGGCCACGCTTCCTGGAGAAGATGAGTATGTCTTCCAAGTTCACGGAGACAAACCTACCCAGCATTTCGCGGAGAACGTGGATGATGAGGGCCCAAAAGACTGCAGCGGCGCCGGACAAGCCAAATGGCGTCACAAGACACTCATAGAGCACAGTCTTCCACTCATTGTGTTTGCGAATCCTGCTCAGGTTGTATACGCTACGAGTTCTAGCTTGATAAACCACGAAGCCCCCTGAAGCCTCTCGAATGCTGTTACCGGGATAAGCCGGTGGCGGTTCTTCACTGTTTGATCTTTGACCTAATTGAGCCCCTGGTAGTTTATACACTGCCCCAGTCCCTCTGTTTTCTTTCTGATGTTAAAGAAGCCAGTTCTGGCTAGAGCGGTGCACGGACAGATGGAGCCTGCTTCCAGGGAATCTTGAATGTAGGTCTCCTAGACCTTTTTTTGGGTTCCGATAGGGCGAAGGTTATTACTCTCGGAGGGGAGGTTCCTGGCAGTAGGTCAATTGCGCAATCACAGGGCTGGTGTAAAGTGGGTGCGCTGCCCTACGATTGCAGAAGACTGCCGCCAGGTTGTTGTAATTTGGAGGAACCTCTGAGAGATCCGAGGCTTTGTGGAGCTTGGGTTGTCCCGGCTCTCCGGCCCGGGAGGGTACACGCTTGGTGGCAGTGAGAGCCCCAATCTTTCAGTGTGGCTGTAGACCATTGCCACAGGGGGCCATGAAGACTCAACCAGGGGTTCCCCAGGATGATGGGACATTGGATCATCTCCCAATGCCTCCCCATCACCACCATCTCGAAGGGAGGGAGTGGTGCCACGCCAAACTGTTCCAGGGCAAAGGCAATGTTTGGCAGGACTTTTGGCAACTGTTAAAGGGATTGGAGGGACGCTGTGATTGGAATCCCCAAAGCCGTGGGTGAAGATGTTGCCCGTCGACAATGAAAGGAAGCATGGGACCGCTAGATGGTTTGGAGGACTTTGGGATAAGCAGCTGTGACAAGCCACAGGATAATTGCACAGTGCACCACATCCGTGAATATTAAAATAATAAATTGTTGTGTAAAAACAAATTGAATTACCACTGAATTTCTGTACTTGCCAAAATTACCACTTTATGTTTAAATTATACATAGGACTAAAATATCACATTCACAATCAATCTATAACGTCATGCCATGTTTGAATAAATGTGTTAGCATCTGAGAGGAGGCTGTTTTATTGACAGTAGAGATCCTTTCACAGTGGTAGGCTAAACCAGGGGCTAATATTCCACAGTCAGATGGTCAAGTAAGCTATATGTTGTATTGCAGTAGGCCTAGTACATTTGATCCTAAACCACCTACAGTATAACTGTCAACCCCCTAGAACATTAACAGTGTGAATAAATCGACATTAGCAAGCTGCTAGCTGCTAAACAGATTGGGGCAAGGGGGTAAAATATGAGATCAAATATCAAACTTATTTATAGGTCACATCTCTCCTTTCAATTAGTAAACAAATCTACAGACAATCTGCACACGAGCACTAGTAAACATGAATGCAGGTTCACATGCATACATGTACATACATCATCCAACATAATGTACAATTGGAAAACTACAACTACCATGGAGACTACATTATCATGCACAATTGTTTGGCTTATTAATGAGTCATGGCCAAATTATGTAACACCAGTTAACTGACATGTTATAAACCTCGGGAGGCACGTCAAACCCAACCTCTCCTCTGTCCCTGGATGACCTAGTGCCACATTCTAGCAGCAAACAAGACACCACCACCCCCACCAAACTTCCTACACCTTTTATTTTTAGCCAGGATCAGAGATTATGACCACCCACAATTAAGATATTTCAGTATCTACTGCCATCTCTTGGTGACCTCTTGAGGACTGGCAACATGTTGTCAACAGAGTGTATGTATCTCATTGCCATTTTAGGAGTTCCACACATAAATTGTATTTTTAGTTGATTCCCTGTGACGGTGGCTTGAACGGCAGGAGAATAATCTTTTTTTTCGTCTCCTCCTCGCTCCCAGAATGTACCAGAAACAAACACACATCACCTCATGAGCTTCATAAATGTCCACCATGACCAGTATTCCCACACCCAGTGTACACCCTCCACCCCTCAATCGGATACCCCTACATCCAACATTGAGCCCACCCCTTCTCACTCAGTGTGCCCTGCCACCAGTTGCCCATGTGAGTTTTTTAATTAAAGGGGCCTCTGGAGCTGCTTGGCTCTCTTCTAGGAGACGTGGGTTGCAAGATTTCAATATTTTGAACCACATTTTTTTCTTAATTTGTTGATAAATCTTAAGAGACTACAACATTTCAAGACTGAGTGTCAAGCCATGAAGCGCAGCTGGGTGTTTGTGGTAGTCCTGCTGTCTTTTGGGGGACTGACATGGGGCGATGAGCCGGGCTTGGACATCCCTGAGCACGATGGAAGAAACCGCGTTCACAACCTCAGCACCAAAAACTATAAATCTGTGTTGAAGCAATACGATATGATGGTGGTGTACTACCATGAGCATCCTGGTGACCGCGAGGCCCAGAAACAGTTGGATGTCGAGGAGTTGGCCCTAGAGGTGGGTTCAAGTACTGGGGCAGAATGGAAATAGGATGGAGAGTGGGAGGAGCGGCTTCCAAGTGTGCTACCTCCTTTTGTATGGGTTCAGCTTCTGCTAGAGCCAGAGCCTCTGTTAAACACATTGGGCGTTTTGTAGTAATTATTTAGACTAGCTGTAGCTGTTTGAAATTGTTTGTGATTTTCTTTGGTTGCTATAGAATCCTTAACTATGTTACTGTAGAACAGTGGTTTAAAAAAGTATGGGAGGAGGTGGTCCTCACATTGAGATTGTGTCTTCCATGGGATGGTTGTTGCTAGTAATTAGCTAGGCAGAATCAGAAATGTTGACTGCTGCATGTAACACGAGCTGCAGGGTGAGACAGCACCCAAGTATTGAGTAGCCCTGATAATGCAATAGGAAATGCAACTAACGCAAATGTGCATTGAAGGTATTTAGGCGATTTAGTTAAATATATTGTCGTGCTGTACAACGTCAGCGCATCACAATCATAAACAATAGCAGAGTCTAGAGTCCAAAGTCAAGGAAAAGTTTTCAATATCATACCTGATCCAAGGTTGAGGTTTTTTGGTTCCAGCTGTTTTATATAGAGAACTCTAGAATGTACACCTCTGCCTCCCAGTGATCAAGAAGCTTTGTCACTCTTTAGAATAGCTGCCTTTATTGACATAACCATGTTCCATTCTGCAGCAGCCCCCTTTGACACCATATACTACTGTATGGCTCTTTGCATAGCGATTATTTGATTTTATTCTTTTGAGGAACCTGTATTTTAGCTTGTAAGATATTTAAACACTGAATGTTCAAGCACACGGTAAATCAAAACTGTTTGTTTTCCAGTATAGTTTTTCCTAAAGACTGATTCTTCATTTATGACTAACAGAATAAAATGGGTCCAACATGTCATAGTCTGTTCTGCCTTCTTTTGAGATATGGGCTACTAAGGCAGGGCTGGATGTTAATACAGGAAGTTTGGGCCTGAATAGTGTCTCACTGGAGTGGGCTGATTCAAGGATGCGGTATTGTACCTGTCAGCGTGTCCCAGAGAATCATCACCACCTCTCCAAAATAGTATTCTAGACCGGTGTACTGTAGCTCTGAAACTATATTTATCCAGCGCTGCTGTGTTAGCCTTGTGTGCAGCCTGAAGTGTTGCTAGGTGTATAGCTGGACACACTGCAGCATAGTTTCCAAACCCCTCTCCGTTGCTTGGATAAAGGTTTGAGTCTGCAACATTGCTACAAAGACAGACATGCTCCAGTTATCTTTTTAAACACTGCAAAATGAGTATTCTCCTTTCATTGAACAACATACCACATAGCATAGCA
The DNA here is from genome assembly GCA_017639675.1 of Aplochiton taeniatus. Classification (NCBI taxonomy): domain Eukaryota; kingdom Metazoa; phylum Chordata; class Actinopteri; order Galaxiiformes; family Galaxiidae; genus Aplochiton; species Aplochiton taeniatus. Next base: position 10,502,082 of record CM030189.1, read on the forward strand.
CTTGCAACTATAGCCTCCTATTCTAATACACATGCTTGGTGGAACTGTTAAAAAAAAGCAAAATGGTTTTGGTTTTAGGCCCCCAGCTGCTCTTACAGCGTATTTATTTTGCTTGAGTTTAGGAATCCTGTTGTGGCGGTAGCAGCACTCCTGACAAGGTCCAACACCACTCAAACAAATACCCTGAACAGTCTGCACTTAAGAGACCCTTAAAGGATCAAAACAAAACTGTAGACAATTTATTAAATACATAAGAGTTGTCTACATAGTGAGTTCTGATTAAGTTAGTTTCATTCAACATTGCTACAATGTTTACAGGATGTAGAAGAATACTTCATATATTATATTTCATATGCAACTATTGTAAACCAGTAACAAACTTATGCGTAATGCAGAACTTGCTTTCAATGATTGTTTGTGTTCAATGTTCTGTATATTGTAAATGAGCCTTGAAAGAGTCACTGATGGGCAATGATCACATTCAAATAGTCTGCAAAACCTGAACTTGTTTCCCCACCCTGCAATGCAAGTTACGTCTGAATGTACTACTTCCATTGGTTAAGCTGCATGTCTCTCACAAGGGTCAAGTTTCATACGAATTTAGAAAGTGCATCCATAGAGCTCCTCGTGCCAAGTTATTATGGTGATGACACTGCTGTACAAAATAAAAAACGGCTTACAGCAACAACAAAATTATACAGTATTGCAGTTTTCTCAAAGATAGTTTTACGATGAAGATACCACTATAAGGATTGTTTGTAACGATGTTGTGGATACAATAGAATTAACTAACATCTTTTTTTAATTGGGATTTGTGATAGTAGCATTTAAGTGCTATTCGAAAACAACTACTATCAAACTACATCCACATTTCAAGTGAATTGACGTTTTGTTATAATAACTTGAAATTATCTTTGACTGAGATATGGTAGGAATGTCCTGCAGAGTATCAAGAATGTCATGTCAAGTTGTCCTGTGCCTTTTCTTTTACAGCTTGCAGCCCAGGTTCTGGATGATCTGGATGACGAGGATATTGGTTTTGGCCTTGTTGATGAAAAGAAGGACAGTATTGTTGCAAAAAAACTTGGTAGCTATAACTGTCAAATACATTCAAATTCCATTGTATAATAAAATATTAGACCACATTTTGACATACAATGTTGTCAAAATGTGTTAACGTAATTTTTAAATATGTCAGTGTCACAAAAGGATTGCCAATTAAGACTAAAAGAAAGTCTGACCTCTAGTGAATCTGATCCCGCGTAATTCTAATCCAGGCTGCTTCTCTTTCCACAGGCCTTGACAAGGTCGACAGCCTCTATATCTTTACAGATAAAGAAGTAATAGAATATGATGGGGAGCTTGCAGCAGACACCTTCGTTCAGTTCATCTATGATGTTCGTGAGAATTACATGTCCCCCTGAACAAGAAGTTAGAGCCAATATAAAATAAAATAATGTAAACTCACAAATTGTTTACAGTTATTACAAGAATCTCTTGCAATGTCTACACATTTCTTGCCCCTAGGTCCTTGAAGACGCAGTGGAAACTATTGATAATGATTCAGAGCTTAAAGGTTTCCATAACAATGATGAGGAAATCAAACTAGTAGGTTACTTTAAAAGTGAAGATTCAAAACGTAAGTAGTGAAAGTATATGGTTTGCCAACAAGCCCTACATTGATATTTTCATATGGAAGGTTATTTATATTGAGAACATTCTTAGAAATTGCATAATTAATGCTACTAAGATACAATGGAAACAAATATTTACGTTTTTTTTATGTTTTATGTAGGGTGCCCGTCTCCTGAACAAACTTAACGGCTGTCTACTTATACAAAATTTCAGATTTTTTGGCTTTTGAGGATGCTGCGGACGAGTTTCATCCTCGCGTAAAATTTTTTGCAACGTTCAATCCCAAGGTGAGTAATATTATGTAATTCATTATCAAATAACACTAACTAAAGCTAAAAAAACTTTTTTCTAAATTATGAAATTCCACAATGTGACTAAATTTGACCAAATCCGTAAGGTACTTATCTAATGCAATATGATAAACAATACTGAATCTTTATTTGCATCACACTTTTCGACAATGTCAAGTGGTTTAACAGCAATACACAACTATCGCTACAATAGCAAAGAATCAGTGACAAGAACAAACTTATGCGAATTGGTCCAAAATAAATGATAATAAAACATTTAATAAAATGTTTGGAAGAAATTTACAACTGAATGTTTGTTTATAGAGTTATGTCTTTAGTAGAGATTTTTTTTAAAGATTGGGGAAAAGCTGCCATTTTGTCAAATAGCCTGAACTGTATGCAACCTAGACAGGGACCAAAGTCTTGATGCAGCATTTAGCACTATTTGCAAATGGGAAAGGGTATTTTCTAAGACCAGTGCATGGTCAGTAGTGTAGTCCTGATTAAAAAAGCCTAAATGGCAAAGCAAAACACAAAAGTATCTAATTTTAGACTTTTTATAAGCTGGTAAAAGTCAGATCGGTTAGGTACAAATTCAAACAGGCACTCAAATGAAAAACTGGGAAAAGAACATGGTGATATCAAATTTGCTATATCTATGGTTGACATTAACATTTAATATCGCTAAAGAATTCTTTGATACGGCTTGGTCTATAATGTAACGAGTGCACAACAACCAAGCACTGTGAATTGTAGACTATTATGATTTTTTTAAATCTAAACTTAGGGCACAAAATACTTTTACTGTCGTCCTAATTTATGATACACTATTTTAGACAGAAATCAATTCTATCTAAAATCAAAATAATAATAAAAAGGGCCTTAGACATTGAAATATTATGGTATGGTCAATTGTATCAAAAGAAGCCAGCACCAGGCAGCTAGCATTTTACTTTCTTTTCCAATTCTCAAAATAACAGATTGCCAAAAAACTGGATCTGAAGCTAAATGAGGTTGATTTTTATGAGCCCTTCATGGATGAGCCAGAGGTCATTCCTGGAAAACCATACACTGAAGAGCAGCTGATTGATTACATTGAGGATCACTCCATGTAAGCACTATGAACACCACAACTACATTGAGATGCTGTCTACAAATGCGTAGCCCATTTGTACTTGCTTTCACAAAACACTGCATTTCATTCTCTCTGTCGAAAAAGACCAACCTTGCAGAAGATGGAGCCACACAACATGTTTGAGATCTGGGTAATGGTGATTTTGAATTTGTGGATATTTTATGTATTGTTTGAGGGAATTAGTGATGTGTTACAAAGTTGTTATTTCATAAGGAGGAGGACGGTGACGATGGTGAACACATCATTGCTTTTGCAGAGGAAGATGACACAGGTAAATTAAATATCAATGATATTATGAGAACAGACACCCTTGTCATTGTATACATGGAGACTTCCTAATTTTTCCGTATTATTCGTGTGTGACTTATATCTCAATACTCTACCATCAAGATGGATTTGAGTTCCTTGAGATCTTGAAGCAAGTTGCAGAGGATAACAGTGATGACCCTGATCTCAGAATGATCTGGATTGACCCCGACAACTTCCCTCTGGTAACATAATGCAGTTTGTAATGGCTGGCAACATTCCGTGGATTGGCATTTGACCACATTGGAAATGGTGATGGTTTACAATTTTCCTCTATTTTCTTTCAAGCTTGTACCATACTGGGAGGACACTTTCAAAATCGACCTGTCTTCCCCCCAGATTGGTGTTGTCCATGTTGAAGACGTGAGTAATATAATGCTTGTGTGAATGAAGTCTGACTTGGTCTATAGTACGATTGCTTGGTTGTTGAGCTGGTAATAAACATTTTGGGGTTTGCTGTTGTGACTATATAGCGCCGATTCTTTGCACTATTGCTCGACAGGCCGATAGTGTATGGCTGGACATGGATGATGACGAGGGCATGCCTACTGTAGAGGAGCTTGAAGAATGGATTGAAGATGTTCTTTCGGGGGAAATTGACCCTGACAATGATGATGATGATGATGACGAGGACGCTGCGGATAATGAAGACGATGAGCATGACGACGATGACGATGAGGATGACGACGATGATGAAGACGACGACGACGACGACGACGACGACGACGATGCCGATAATGACGAAAGTGAGGTTGACAGCGAAAACGATGAGGATGACGAAGACGATGAGGATGACGAAGACGATGAGGATGATGAAGAGGACGAGGACAATGAGGATGATGAAGAGGACGAGGACGATGAGGATGATGAAGACGATGAGGATGATGAAGAGGACGAGGACAATGAGGATGATGAAGAGGACGAGGACGATGAGGATGATGAAGACAATGAGGATGATGAAGAAGACGAAGACGATGAGGATGATGAAGAGGACGAGGATGATGAGGATGATGAAGAGGACGAAGACGATGAGGATGATGAAGAGGACGACGAAGACGATGAGGATGATGACGAAGATGATGACAATGAGGATGATGAAGATGAGGACGATGAGTAGGCTAAGATGATAACGATAATGAGGAGAAGATAATGGTGACTCTCAAATCAGTACAATATCTCCTGTAATCATTAACTTTCACAATCATCCTCTGTAAGTTTTATAGAATCAGTGAGCTCATATTGATATCAATGTTTTAATAATCCTTATGTTCTATCTCTATGGGTAGTGGTTTTCCCACACCCAGCCTTTCTTCCAATCCCTATGCTTTTAATCTGTAAACCTATTTTTTTAACAACACATCTTTAACTTAATGTAAAAAGTTTAAATAAATTATAGTTTGGAAGGAATCAACATGTACTTTGTCACCTTGGATTCCCACAGAGTGCACACACAGCTAGCCTGTCTTAAAATCAGATTGGAAGTGGGAACTATCCAACAAGCTGCGGTGTGATGTCATCTCATTTCTTTGGGTAGTGGTGCATTTGGGGGACAAAACATTAAGTGTGTATATATTGTTTATGGCCTTCATAATACATTTCCCAAATTAACACAAGCCTCTTGGAAAACTGATTATGATTAATGATGGTTTTGTTTATTTTAATAGAGCCTTCATTTCACTGTCACATCAAGTTGGCTCGTAAGGCTGTACCAGTATGTTTATGGTCTGAGCTTCCTAAAGGAAAGGGCTCTAACTTTATTGTACAATGTTATCATGTTTATCAGTGGTGAAAACACTGTCAAAATTGAAAGGCTCGATGTCAAACTTCATCAGTCACAAGTAAAGAACATCCCCACCATTTATTTGTGTTCAATATGTAATTTAGCTCTATTTGCTCGGTGTCCGTCCAGGCTATAATCTCCATTCACTTTTTTATTTATTTATTCTAGTAAATAAAGTCTATTATTATGTTTATTATTTGTGTAGACTTATTTATAAGTCTATTATATGTTTTTAGGACTTTTCAGCTTTATTAACCAGTTTAAAACATTTGTTCAAAAAGTAATCAAATGTAAAATGTTAAATTACTTTAACTTGGTAATTCAAATAGTTACATTACATAGGCCCAATTACATTTTTAACAGGGTAACTAGTAATCTGTAACCTATTACATTTCAAAGGTAACAACATGTCGTCGCAACATTGGCAACCCACTCATAAAGATGCATTCCACCACCTACTAAACCTATACTACTTTTTTTTTTTTACAAAGATTTGCATTGTAACTCAAATGGAACATGTAACCGGAACCCCGGCACCGTTTTCTCTGTCAGCCATCGATCTACAAGAAAGATAGCGCATTGCATTGTGGGAGTGAAGCATAGCAATAGCTCTCGGTTACTCCAAAATTTCCCAAATAATGTATGTCATCACGGAACTTTTTCTATACTAAATTTTCACATAGGCTACTATGTACCTCTGGCAAAGCGCTTACTAATTTTTCGACACAAAGTATGATATGGATGCATAGTATGCATCCGAACACAGCCTATGTTTCTGTAAGGTAAGTCAGGTAGCCTACTGACGTATCTTCAAGTCCCTTACAAGTCTAACACGCCCCTATTTTCTCCAGCCACGTGGTTTTGTTGATCATCACGATTTGAAAAGCTCTTCGTTGTATGTTGCGTTCATAATATTTATACGTAAACCTGCTGTTGCTGATCTGTACCAAGATGTCTGCTTTTGACGCCAGCTTTCAAACTCAGGTTGCATCTGTTTTAGACGCACTGGTGAAAGTGGCCACCACTGAATTGACTAAACTGTTCGAGAGTCGCTATGTTACATTAGCTAATGTCATTCTTGGTGAAAAGCGGAACAAACTACAAAATGACTGCTTGGAGACTCCAAATGCCGATTTACAAAATCCAGAGAGAATTTTTCGTAGCATCGGTGTGCAGGTAGATGATGGAACAACGAATGTATTCACAGAGCAGTCTGGTACGTGATCCGTTTTTTTCATTTCCGTCCTAACAGGCCATGTTGCTGTTGTTTTATAGTTCGACGGTTGTTACAAACATTAGGCAGGATTTTTTGCTTGAATGCCTTATCGTCAGAGGCTTAGTTTTATTTATTCACACATTCTGTTTTAGAAGATAGCCTTTGCATATTATTGAAATGTTTAATTTAAAATATGGAGGTAACTAATATATGTTAATAAAACAGGAAGCGTGTTTATCCTAACGCTACCTCCGTGTCCAATGGGAGGTTTGTGTTGTTACCTTGTTTTTTTTAACCACTTAAAAATATTTTGACCTTTCCTTTCTATTTCTTATAGTACCACAAGACTTCTCAAAGGTGGGTGGTGCTTGTTTAAAAGAGTGCATGGAGGAAGTATTCACTAAAGATATCCACCCAGTTGAAGTCAATAAATCAGCTGACCTTGAAAGGCCTGTTTTAAAAGAGGTCAGTTACTCTGTGAACGGCAGATTATTAATTGATTTACTGAAAGCTGACCTACATTTATTCTGAATTATAGCTCATAGTTCAGATGTTTAAACTCAATTGTTTTGTATGACTTTTGGGGTTTTGGACAAGATTCGTAAGTTTATTGCAATGACCTATACGTTGTGATTCAAGCAAACTGAGGGGCAATAACGACATTGTAACCCAATCTGTCTGGGTTGGTATAGAGATTTTCTGTATTACATATAAATCCTCAAAGCACATATGTAGGGGGCTTGCTCTGAGATATCAAAAGTCACCGTTGAGCCTTCTGGAGATATCGTGAGATCAACTATGGAAAGATGCAGGAAGGAAGGAGCCGACAAAAAAAAAAACGATATCATGTCTGCGTTTTTATATTGCTCTCTAAAGTGTTCATCTTTGACTATGGCATGATGGATGTTATGAGACTGTATCCTATGTATTTTCAAATTATATCAGTCTGGTGGAGGCTAATATGTTAAACCAGACATTTAATTTTCTAGGTTGTCTTCAGCTTCCTGGGTATGTTATATACTGTGCATATGGGATAACCATGTCTTTTCACAGACAGTTTCCCTTAATGAAAACGGATAATCACACGTTTTGAAACAGATTATTAAGGCAGATTATTTAATTGTGGGGTAGGATGAAAAATGTACATTTCTAGTCTGCTCTACCATTTGTTATGGTTGTTCTGCTCACTGAACAGTATAGATCCAAGAACTGAACATATTGGACCAGAAAACATTAAGTTACACAATTTGAGGTACATTTTCTGAGTCAGCTGAGCAAAATAAGCCTTGCAACTTCAGGTATAGTTATAAAATAGAATTCAGATGAATGCTTTTACTTGGTTATTATGTTTCCCACACGTAGATATTTATCCTACCTACAAACTGTGTGGTAGTTAAATCTTTGTAGCGCTACAAAAACATAAATTAGATTTAACTCCAACTGGCTATGAGCCCTTTCTTTGGTATTGTTATCTCCCCTGTCTCTCAGCTTTCCCTCTGTTATATCACTTATTAAGATCGATTATGTACATTAACGGATATCTTATTTTTCAGAATGTTGAAATGGTGGTGGGAAAATGTTGTGCACCTGGATCTGCAGCTGCCTCTGTCGCAGAAAATGTTCCGATTGGTAAGGACTAACCAATGCATATCACGTCCTGTAAATATCAAGCTTTTTTGAGCAATAATGTGACAGTGCAATTCATCCTTTAGGATGCAATACATATATTTTGCATCTATACCTCTTCTTCATCTGTATCCAACAATACTCTTGCACACAAGGAAAGGGTGTGGGTGTAATCAACCACTCAAATGTATATGACGGATCATATGTCGTTTATTTTTCCACATTCCACAATCATGGACAAAGGAAATATGACTTGTCCATGGACCCTCCGATGCCAACCACTAGCCAAGATGATAGTGGTTCACTCCCTAGGTTGAGAGTCCCCTCGAAGGACATTCACAGAATACTTCTACAATAACAACAAAACCCTGGCTTAGTATAAACAGGTGATAACATAATTGGGTGAAACAGTTACAGTCTTAGCCCTTACCAACTGACCAGATATGGTGGTATACCAGTATTCTTAGAATATGATTAAGATAATTACATCACTGTAATAACTAATATGGTTATCAATAAACTATAATTATGCAAATCCAAATATGGACATATTTGAGTACTTCAATACACCTAATTGTCATAAAGTACCAACACTGCCACATATTCTATAAAGTCTTTTTTATTTCTAGTGGAAGAGGTGCCCAAAGTCCTTCTGAGAATACAATGCAGAGCTGCTTTTTTTCTAAAACCTTTACAAAGGGGCCTATCTTTAATGAGAACCTTCTGTAACCTGAATGACATCAACTATAATAAATGTAACCCCTATTTTGGTTTAACTCTTTCAGCATGGGTGGAATCAGGTCCTAGTTCTTCTCAAAACGCACCATTAAACCCTTTGTCAAGTGGTCCTAAAGTCGGTAGTCATACTGACCGTTTACCTACAAATTCAGAAGGACCAGCTCCAGAGTCCAATCACGTGGAGAAGCCCCAGGATGCAGAGGAGTCCGCTGACGGCGCCATCACTTCCAATGGGGTGAGCTTATGGGGCCGTCTTTCTGCTGTGAAAGAGATGGAGAATGGCCACCAGCTGAAGTTGAGCTCTGCAGACCATAAGCTACTGAGACCCTGCTCAGTGCAACTGGTGAACATGCTGCTGTTGCCTGGATCAGGGGAGAAGAGGACGGGAGGCGCTGTCGCTAGTCGCGATGTCGCTAACGACAGAAGGAAAATCTCTAAACCCAAAGACCTCCGCCCCCACCAGGGTGTGCACACCGGCCGGCGCCTCTGCTGCTTTACTCAATGCGGGAGTGGAGTTTGGCGGCTGCAGGAGGTCGTCGCCCATGACAGTGCTGGGTACACCTGCAAGATTTGCGGGAAGAGGTACAAGCGGCGGAAGATCCTCCGAAGACACGAACGCTTCCACACCGGGGAGAAACCCTACTCGTGTTCCCGTTGCGCCAAGACGTTTGCTCTAAGGAAAAGTCTGCGCCGCCACGAGAGGTTCCATACAGGAGAGAGGCCGCACAGTTGCTCCGAATGTGGCAAATGTTTCCGTCTCAGGGACAACCTTAAAGCCCATCTAAGGTTTCACAATGGAGAGAGGCCTTTTACGTGCTCCATCTGTGCCAAAAGCTTCAGAATCTACCGCAACCTTGAGAAACATGAACGGAGCCAGTGTGTGCCGCATTTACCTTCCTTCAAACTCATAGCTGGATTGTAGATTAAATGAGTGGCATGTATTGGCCTTCGTTTATGGTTGTAGGGCACATTCTTTACTTCCTAACTAAAAACACTGCTTGGTTGCATATATACATATATGCAACTCCGTGTGATAATCTGAGGTTTAAAGAAATGTTGAAAGATGTTGTAAGAAAAAAAGATAAGTCAGGACAGTTAGTGTTTGAAGCCATGAAGCTTTAAGGGATTGGATATGGTGAGGAAAGAAACCTTTTTACGCTACTCTATGATGTCGGATATAATGTAAGATGTTCATTATTCATTAGTTTAAGAGACTTAGTGTTATCATATTGCATCAGGTTGTATTGTAAGTTAATATGACCACTTTTGTATATTTTATCTTTCCTTCTAGCGCAAATTTACATTGTAGATGTTTGTAACAAACTGTTTACTCCAATCATTCCTGTGATCATATCAACACATAAAAGTTTATTCTTTCCTATGTTCTTGGCTGTACATTTCTGCTGCACCCCCCTTACATCATGGTCCTTGTAATAGAGGGGAATCTCTTGTATACAGCGAGGTAATTCAAGTTTTTTAGGAAGTGAGTTTTGAATGATAGTTTATATGTATGATTTCATTGTTATTGAATTATGGCATTGTGGTTTATACTGTTTGTCATGTCAATTTAATACTTTGCACTTCAGTACAAGATAAAATCAGTTTTGTCAATTATTTTTTAGATTTATAAAGCTTGCGGTTAAAAGTGAAGCCAGCCCTGTGCAACAATAAATATTATTAATCAAAACAACTGATGTTTTTTTTTTCAAGGTAATATTTCAGAGCAATCAAATTAGTTATGGGATTTTTCAGGAAATAGTTATTTAGTAAATGTTGGACTGGTAAACAAAATATAGGAAAAAGACAAACATCACCCTCGGTAAGATGATAAAAACATACCACTCAGAAAATAAAGACTCTAAATAACATTTTAAATAAAATAAATTTGTTTCATTTCATATGTCCCGCCCCATAGGAAGTTCAGACATAAACGCCAAAGCAACAATTACTTTCACTTTGCAGACTGCACCGAAATGATAAGAGGGACTAAATGTAATACAGTAGATACGTTTTTCTTTTACTTACTAGCCAATTACTATTACAAGTCGATGGTTTACCATATCTGGATGCTCAAAACAGATTATTTTGAAACTATTTACAAATAGCCTGAGTAAGCAAGCAGCAAGCCTTCCCGAACTAACCCGTTGTTTTCCATCGTTTGCGTTGCACACTGGTTTCGTTAGAAGAACAGCTGAGAAGTCGATTATGGATACAACTTTGACCCAAAATAAAACCCAGCTAGAGGTGATGCTTACCTGCCCAGTATGTCAAGATATCTTCAAGGACCCTCGCCAGCTGCCCTGTGGGCACAGCCTCTGCATGTCGTGTCTAGAAGGCATGATAGATTTCTCCTCGGACATGCCCTTCCGCTGCCCTGATTGCAGGGCGTACTTTGGATCTATCGTTGGCGTCCAGAAGAGCTATGCACTGGCAAACGTTGCAGAGGACTGCCGAGAGAATCAAAAGGTATTGACTAACTTCGTGTGGGTCATCAGTTTGGTTTGCTGCCAGTCATGCACCAGAGTGCATGAATCAAAGCACAATAGTAACAATCTAAGTCAATAGCACGACGCTACAGCTGGAAATAGTAATAATGTGTTAAATAAGTTACTTTTGTTTGATGCAGTGGCACAATAACTACACCTAGCCTAACTTCCTTACATTCCGTATCTTCACATTTAAGGCCAAGCAGAACGTGAATGTGCTCTGTGACCACTGCCAAAACGAGGAGCTGGCAGTAAAAACGTGTCTCAAATGTGAGGTGTCGCTGTGCCAGGAACACATTAAGATCCACTATGAGTGTCCAGCGTACACAGGGCACCCCCTCGTGAAACCTCTACATGACCTAGTGAACAGGAAATGTCCACAACATGATGACGAGGTGCTGAGGTACTACTGCACTGTGTCAAGAAGCTACGTTTGTAACCTCTGCGCTGTAGAGAAAAAGCAAGTGAACCAGGCTGCAGAAGCATCTAATGTTCTGTCCAGGAAACTGACGGTGAGTAGGCTATGTGGCAACACGTTTGTCTGTTTAGTGCTAGTGTTAAAGCAGAGAAGTAGGTGTGGGCTTGTGCTCAGGAAATTCCGTATTGGCCAATTATAAAATCCAAGTAGGTTCTCTGGAAATCTCAGGAATTTTAACATAAGCATCAATTAATAAACTTTTTCTTCTCTGTGTTACTGTCAGGCCCACATGGATGAGCGCTTCCAGTTGTTTGAAGAAACCCTGAAGGATTGCGCAAACTCAAACAAAAAACTAAAAGAATACATTCTAAACAAAGTGAGTTTTAATTCTCTCCATGTGTTTTTGTGTATGTTTGTGAAGTGGGTTTCAGTGTGTGTACTGATACGTTTTTTTGTCCACAGTAAGGGTTATGACTACATTGTTTCACTTTTTTGTTCCCATGTTCAGGGCTCCCTGGTCAACTCAGTCACTCTGGTGCTCCTCTCTCTTTGGTTCATAGCTGTGTTTTATGGTAGGGACTTTTCTGAACAAGAGCACAGATGGATTTCAGAACTGTTAATGAATAATTTGTCTCTTTAAGCAAAACCTGTGTGTCTCATTGCCAAACCTGCTTTTGACCTGTTTGATTCATATGTGTGTGTCAGCATGTGCATGTGTGGGAGGGATTGATGTCTGTACCCTTGACCTATCAACTGGTATGGTTATTCCTTTAATCCGAACCAGCATATAGCTACTCTGTGGACAACCAGAACCTCAAAGAATCATTGGAGAAGCAAAAGACTAGTTTGCAACAAATCTACTCCACCGTTGCAGGTGAAAAATTACTGGCCAGAATACAGAATTATACAGAAAACATAACAGTGGTTTTGACAGGAACATGTTTATTTACAGAAACCTTAATTAAGCAGCCACCATGGGGCATTAACACAAGAGAAGAATTAGGTAAGCATAGGCAATATTTAACATTATGTGAAGTAAGAAGTATTCTCCTTAAAGCACTCAACTAAAGGAAACTTCATAAAAGTAAGTGCTGCAGTGTTATTTCGTTTCCATTATGTTAGCCTGTCACAAAACATGTTGCACTTATGTTTCTGTCAAAGAAATCCCAACTCTAGACATAGACTCTGCCAGCCCTTTCCTCCAAGTCTCCCCTGACCTCCAGTCGGTGACAAGAGTGCAGAACAAATTGACCCTTCCCAGCCGTGACTCCCGCTTCGATGTGGCCCCCCAGGTCCTCTCCCATCAATGCTTCTCCTCTGGAACACACCGTTGGTTGGTGGAGGTTGAGGGTTACTGGGACATCGCAGTGACCTACCAAAGCATCCAGCGCAAGGGAAAAGACGGAAGTGCTTTCGGAACCAACAAACTCTCCTGGAGCCTGACACAGAACAGCAAGGGCCAATTGTTTGCCTACCACAACAGAAGCAAAAAGGTCCTCACCCAGCCACTGACGCAAAATCAGGTAGTCGTGGCGGTTGATTTCGAGAGCGGCACCATCACTTTTAAAGAAGCTGCTCCGACGTTCACTCACTTGTGTGAATTCCAGGCAAAGCTCACTCAGCCTTTGTGCCTGGGCTTTGGTTTGTACCGTGTGGAGCCACTTAGCCGAGCCACCATTGTCAGGGTTTACTAGGGGCTGGACCTGCCATCCATTTTAATGGTCCTACTGGCTGGACCAATGACTGCACTGAAAAACTAGGTAGCACTGCTGCTACACCAATGACAATGTGGTTAAGGATGTGACACAGAATCTGATACTGGTTGGTCACCAATGGAGTATATTGACACTAGTGATGAGTTGGAATCCACTTGGAATGCAGCCAATGCCATCTCAATATCTCAGGGTCTGTTTTTTGTAAACAAATCAGGTTATTCTTTAGTCCTAATTGGCTCTGCACTAAAATGAACTACTTGTCTGAGTAATTGTGCATTTTAATTGTTTTTAATTGTGCAGTTATACGGGTAATGAGGGAACAGATTATGGGAATGAGCTTTCTTGGCTCAGATGTTTTGCGTCTTTTTTACTCATGCAGAAATTGCATTTTAATCTTACATTCATTTTGAGGATAATATGTTGAACAAGTATCCTGTTGGTACCATACTGTCCACCTCAGCTTCTTCTGTAGTCCAAGCATAACATAACGCAAACAAATTTCAGTACAGGACTGTGAAAACGTTTTTGCTGTCATATTTTTACCAGCTTTTCACGTCAAATTGTTGGAAATTTCAACCAAAATCTTAAACTAAATTAATGGATTAACAATAGTCGTGCGTGGAAAAAGTTGCACTTTTAAAGGTACCATTAAAAAAACTACATTTAAAAAAATGACTATGACTATCACTGACAAATCTATAAACACACAACCGAACATGTAAACAGTACGTAATCCTTAAGTGAAATAATTTTTCACTTTATTTTTTGCTCTAGTCTGCACGTCAGGCCAACATAACTGCCTTGATCTGGTAATTGACAACAAGCCTTCAGAAGGCTCTTACATCTTGTCAAGCATCTTGGTTGGCTTAATTTTCGCTTGTCTCGTGTATGATTTGGCTGGTATAAAATGTTTTCAAGTGTAATTCCTCATATCTTACTAAGTATTAAGTTGAATGTGATGTGATACTAAATGTTTAAGATGCAAACATAAAAACAGTACTTGCATCTTACAATTATAATTTTTCAGGAAATTGTAGTTAAGGTTACTGAAATATTATTAATGTGCATGTTGTTTTGCCATTTCATACGCTTGTGCTAAACATAGCCATACAAAATGAGTTCCCCTTCAGATGCAGCACCGTGTACACAACCCTTTTAACAAAGTATGTATGTCTGTCTTGTCTAAGTTGCTAATATAATTACATAAGACACAAGTTTGAGCACAAATTCATTGCTGTTTTATTAAAAAAATGAAACCCCTAAGTCAACTCAAACTTCAGTCTTGCAGTCAGTCATTACACTTAATAGGGCACATTAAGTGAACAGAACATTTGAGTTTAAGTCTAGGCCCACAGGGCCACTAGTATCTAAATGCCCCAAAATGTTTTTTTTTTCTTCATGATACCCTGTCTTATCAGCACAATATTCTACCACATTTCATGAATTAAAAACAATAATGGCATGTTGGTGTTTCTTTCTAGGTGAAACAAACAATATCAGAAGATGCTTTAAGTTAATGTTTCCTTTGTACAAAACAGTTAAGTGTTACAGAAGCCTTCCATTTGGCAGCTTAGGTGAGCTTAGGTTGTCTTCCAAGCCAAAACTATGTCGACGGTTCACAAGGACCTTCTCTGAGCCTCACAAGTAAGTCTGTTCCATTAAACATTTTAGCAGAAAAAATGTACCCATTAAAAACATATGTCCCTTGAAGATGCAATACAAGATTTCCAGGCAGTTATTTTAATTTGTTGATTAAATGCAACCCTGAGTCAAATGGGTTCATCCTCCCCCCTCAGAGGCACATGATCGCCAACAGAACCCAGTGCTTGTGTGAGAACATTAGTGATGGCCAGTTGGACAATAATTATAATCTTCTTTGCATGGCAAACACGAAAGCAATTAATCGAGTCTACACAGGGCATGTGGTCGATTCCCGATTAAAATTTGAAATGCTTGGGGAGGTTTGGCAATGCATCTTCTCTAGGGATAGGTATTTACTAGATGAGTTGTCTAAAACTAGCAAACCAATTCAGTCACCTAGTCCGATAACAGAAAAACGTCACGTTCTAATGTCACCATTTGAAAACTGCGCTACAGAATCATAATATAATAAAGGCCTAGTACCATACTATCAATACTCATGTAGTTCATCTTGCCTCAATGTTTGTAACCACATGGCATATGAATGCTTTATTTTGGGGAATTGAGTTTATATAATCGGCTAGTATTTTTAGTCAACTAGCTGGTCATCCATCGATTAGACGATCATTGTGCCCATCTCAACATAAAAAATACTGTAAGCCAATAGATATTTGACTTTTGGACTCATTGTTTTTCCGGAACTCTCAAAGGCTTTGTTTCTCTGCTCTCCCTTCAATGGCTTTACTGGCTCATTGTGCTTCTCTTTGTTTTAACTGGTCGTCCTCCGGTCCTTCTCAATCTCACTGTATCACTGTGACTCCCCTGCCAGCTGAAGCTTGTATGCCATGCCCTTTCTGTGTGTTTGATAGACCTGGCCCTTTACTTGACAGCCATGGTGTTCTGGTTCCGGATTGAGCACCAGGCCATGAATATATCCCTGGATGTGACAGACAAAAAGAGAACAAACCATCATTATCATCATCATCATCATTGCAATTAGTTCAAACCGACAACAGATTCTTCTCTACACTGAAGCATAAAGAAAAGCAGCCTCTTCTCTGAGCCATTTACAAGGCTTGTAATAAGTTGTGCTGAGAAAGCTCGATTTGGTTGATGCTTTCGGGGAACAATTCTGATTCCGACAACCCATACCTGCAGTGAGTGGCCACACATTCGTTGCTGCAGTACTCTTTGTCCCAGTCCTTGCTCTCCACTGCTGGGTTGCAGCAACCCGCTCGTACACAGACAGTGAGCGGGGCAGGAGCCATGGTGAGGGAGGGACACACGCTCAGCTCCATCGCCACCTGAAACAGAACCACGTTTCAGAATAGCTGTGATATCCTGTGTACCACACAGCCGAGGAATTAAAGAACAGCTCTCTGTCCCCCTTTACCTCTCCCGAGGAGAACTCCTCCGCGACCACCTCCTCTTCAGCGTTGCCTGACGAGTCGCTGGAGTTCACCACCTGGACCGCCACCGTGGGCGCGGAGTACGCGGACGTGGGGGCAGCAGAGGAGAGGGCCACGCTGAGCAGGTTGGCTGTGGAGGCCGTGCTGACGACCAGAGGCACGGCCGTGTTGCCCTGCAAGGAGCTGGGCACTATCTTTATCTGCAGCGGAGGAGGAGCTGTGGCAGTGCCGGGCCCACCTGGGCCGCCGCCGCCGCCCCCCCCTCCCCCGCGCGGCTTGGCTTGCAACGGGGGCGGGGCCGGAGAGTGCACCATCTGCTGGAGCCGGGGGGGAGGCAGAGCGTGCTGCATCTGCTGCAGCGGTGGGGGCTGACGCGACGCCACAGAGGACAAGGCGGCGGCGGCGGCGGGCTGAAGAGCGCGCACGCCGGCGGGGAGCACGGTCAGCAGCGAGGTGGGGATCTGACCGCCGGCCTGGAGCATCTGTTTGGAGATGATGATCTTGGTCACCGTTTGGGCGGGGGCAGTTGTGGGAACAGGCGTTGGGGTGGGCTTGACGGCTCCAGTGCGGGAGCGCGTGCTGACCTGGGGCACGTCCAGGATAATGTTAGAGGTGCAGATGTTGGTAATGGTGTTCTCATCTGGGTTGTACTGGCCAAAGCGGGCCTGCTGGTTCATTATGGGGGAAGCCGTCGAGGGAGGAGCAATTGGTACAGTGGTAACCACTGGCCTAGGTGGTGAAGGGGCCACTTCCATAGCTTCACTGGAGGTCTGGTGGAGGTGAAGGCAGGAGAAAAAAACGATGTCAACAAAGTGCAAATAAAAATCGTAGATTTTCAGAGGGACAATATTCTTACCTGTGAGAGCTGATTGGCTCTGTAAGCCGCCAAAGCCTTCAGGTACTCCTTCTTTGCTGCTTCCGTTTTCCTCTTGTACACCTTAGTGGCAAATTGGCAGATATATAGGCATAAAATGAATGCCAAAAGAAATTTCTTATGTTTGCTAAATAAATAAGGACTAAAAGTTCAGAATCAACAAGTCTTACATGGAAAACACTGGATATTTAACAATGTCAATGTAAAGGCCTATTTTCTTATAAACAATTTAGCAGTTTCTTAAAAAAAAATCCCCCAATGAAATGCTCATCAAGGTTTTTCTTATGCTAAATGAAATGCTACCATACAAATAATTTTCTTTTTAAACTTAACATTCCTTACTCCCTAACTTAAGCCAACTAAGCTCAGCTTTATCACAACCATCCTCACCTCACTTTCTTTATCTGGAAAACCAGGACAAGGCCATTCAACCTTAGATAAGACCCCCAAGTTTTAAGGCCACACAGGCAATCTGCTAGGTCACCAAGCCATTAGCAGTTTGGGCAAATATCTTGTGCAAAGGGTAAGAAATTACCTTACTGCTTATCTAAAGCATTGCAGGTGTCAGTATTTCTATGGTACTCTAGGGAAAACAGTGCTTGACACTTAATTCCTTCACAATGTATTACTCAAAACAGGTTATCGGCCCTCAATACAGCCCTAAAGATGTAAATAATAAAGAAAAAAAGAACATATGAACTTATGCTTTTAATTTGCTCTGTTTATTTAACTCCATTTCCAACATGTATTGCTTTGAGTGTGTACCTGTTTCTGCTCCTCTCCCAGACTGTCCCACATGGAGGCCACTATCTTGGACACCTCTCCGAAGGTAGCACTTGGGTTCTGGCCCTTGATGGCGGCCTGCGTGTCTCTGAAGAACAGAGCGTAGGCAGACACGGGCTTCTGGGGCTCGTTGGGATCCTTCTTCTTGCGTCCCTTCTTCCCCCACCCTGGCCCTGCTGTGATGGCCAGCGTGGCGGGCTTTCCCCCTCCTTTCTTTACCGTAGCGGAGGACATGGAGGTGGAGGGACCAAGAGAAGGCATGTGGGACAGGACGGCGGGGGAGACGGAGAGGGACATAGGGGAGTCGGCCAGCACACTCTGCAGGTCGAAAGCAAACGGGGATCGGAGAAAGGAGGAGCGTCAGGAGACAAAAAGAGACCAGGTTAGTCGACTCCCGAAAACAGTCACTATAGCAGTCGGCCCTGTGAATTGCATCCTACACTTATAGCTGAGAAAAATATCCATATGACGTGCGAACAAAATAGTTACAATTTGTAAAGACCTCGATTAAACATTTCAAAGCAACTTTACAAGTTGCTATGGTTGTTCTGCTACGACTGATGCTTATAGTGGGTCTAGGAAGTTGTCACTACAGACGGTTTTATTTCATGCTTTTGTTTTGTCCAGGCGGTCCACTTTTGTGGGCAGACACTCAACTATCAAAAGCCAGACCGGATTCACTGACAGAGTAGCGACCATACCACGAATTGGCTTGTTTCAATATAAGAAGTGCAAAAGAGCTAATCAGAGATACACCTGGTACTTGGCCTTATTTTGGGAAGTTCATCCAGATTGGAGGCATTCATATTTGGTGACTATGTAGAAATCTGAGCCTCCAAGTTTCAAAGAAAGTAAGGATGTTTTAGTGAGCATCGTTAAACACATGCCACAAAAATATGGTGCTACCAATTTGGGTCTCTCTTTCCATCAGCTGAAATGGCATGTGGAGTTGGAGCAATGCTTATTAATAGGGGACTGACCCTGAAGTCATCCATGTCCTCGTCCTGTAGGGAACCTGCAGGAGACGGTGTAGCTGAAAGTGGCTGCTCAGACGATTTGTGACTAAGGATGGTCCCGCCCCCAAGGCCAAGCCCCAAGTGAGCGTTCAGCTCGGATTGGTCAATAGTAGTGAGCGGATTGTGTCCCAGCAGGCCATGATTTATGTCACTCAGCGGAACATCGATAGTCATGGGTGAGGAGCTACTGAAGTGAGAGCCAATTGAATGGCCCAACTCCTGCAGAGACAGACATGGATGGAATAAACACTGTTAACGGAGAATACATCATTTACAGCAAACATAGAGAAAGTCTCTGCTACACACCGCCACAATGCTCTGAAAACAATTACAAAGTAACTACTGATATTTTCAACACAACAAAGCTTCTGAGTTGCACACAAAGGCCGCAGTGGAGTTAACACTCACCGCCCCTAGGGTGGAGCTCAGCAGAGCGCCTCCTCCAGCTTGGTTCATCACCGCCAGGCTCAGGTGCTCCAGGCCCTGGGAGCCGGGGGTCACGTAGGTGGAAGCAAAAGAGGGGTCATTGGCCCCCACCACCGGGTTCCTGGCCAGGCCACCACCCACCGAGGGACCACCAGCACCCTCTGAGCTGTCTGACAGCCCAAAGTGGGATACCACATCACCCACGCTAAGGGCCGGATCTGGGTCAAGGGAAATGGGTGGGATCTCAAAGACTTCGTCACCGAGGCTGGGGGTATGGAATGTCTGCTGAACAGGGAGATAATGGGACAATAGTTGAATTGAAATAAAATTAAGAATAACCAATCAATACTGTGCTATATACACTGACCAACTCACATGCTTTGTTGTTGTGTCATAGATTTAAATTGAAATGTATATGTTAAAATATTTTGGCAACAATTTTCACGCAACCCTTAATGACAACGGTAAAAATTGGATGAATCAAAATCTTGAAATTTCAAGTTTGTCCCTTTATGAGGTACTTGGTAAGCACCTTCGCAAACAATTACAGCTTTCAGTATTCCTGGGTAAGTCTCTCCAAGCTTTGCGCACACACATATTAAGTCACCTTTTCTCATGCTTAGTCAGATTGGATAGAGAGCGTCTGTGAACAGACATCTTCATATTTTTCTGCAAATGTTCTATTTGGCTGCTGGGCTTTGGCTAAGCCACTTAAAGATATTCAGAGACTTTCTTGAAGCCACTTCAGCGTTGTCTTGACTGTATGCGCCTGATAGTTGTCGGGTGTACCAGCAATTCCGTCTGAGGTTGTTTGTTCTAAGGAGCTTAATTACTCCAAGGGCCTAAGAGGCTGCATTCATCCTTCCCTAAACTCTAACCAGCGACCTGCTGGGAATAACCAGAGGCACATTATGGTGCCACCAAAATGCTTCAACACAGCGGGGATATTAGCCAGCACTTTAGACAAAAGTGTCATTTTTGGGCTTAGCTTCATCAGACATAAATATGATCATGCTTTGAGAGCACATTAGCATCAATTAGCAAACTCCAGGCAGGCTTTAATCTACTTTTAACTCTAGAATGCCTTCGGAGTAGTCACTTCCATAAAGGCCTATATATGGACTAGTACTTAGATGTTTGTCTTTCCGCAAGGTTCCGACGTTCTCGCATGAAGTGACTTTGGTAATTCTGTAAGTTGGCCGTAGGGTTCTGGGACCGCTCCCAGCAAGCTTTAGAGTCTCCTGATGGGGTTACACTATTATCCAGATCAATGCCTCAACAGAATTTGATCGCAGATCTGCTAACAGTTCCTTGTAGTTCATAGCTTGGCTTTTGGTGACTTTGACACTACCTCTTTAGTGGGACCTTACAGTGTATACAGTAGTGTACCTTTCTGCACCCTGGCCAATTAATCAACAAGAAATTGAAAGAAATTACTAGATGGAATTCGTGAAACATTTTAAGGATAATAAAAGCAAACATGATGCACCAGAGCAATAAGATATAAAATGCAACATGGTCTACGATGGAGCCTACAGCATTTATTTATTTTTTCACAATTCCTGTAATTGTAAATATAAAAATATGAGTATCATAACAATGGGTTTGACTACTTCATCAAAATGTCATATCCGAGTGTTTATTTTGTAATAAATGTTCACACAAATGTGTTCTTGCCAAAGTAAAAAAAAAATCAACGAATAGGACAACTTTTCGAAGCAACTGTCTGGGAATTATGCATAGTATCGCAGATGGGTCAGTGTAATAGGTAGTATGACAGAACAAATAACCTTTGTTAAATATGGGAAAAACAGATTGCATTTCCTTGGTTAGCAAATTATAAACTCACCTCTGCGGAGAGAAAAGGATGACCTGCTCCAGTTATGTTAAGGTAATTGTCACTTCCTCCTGAAAACTATGAAAATTTGCCAAGTGAGTGAAGTTATAAGTTAAATTAAACAGCTTAGACTTTAACAGTAGTTCTGCTGTCAATTGCTGAATAGAATGAGACACCACAAAACAACTTTAACAAGTTCTAAGAAGCTTTAGGTTGGTTGCAGCATAACATTTGTGTAGTTACCTTATTGCCAGAATAACCATTATATGCCTGTGTGTTCAAGAACTCCGAATCGACATTCTGGCCAGAACCATCCGAGAGGTCGGAATAAAAATTAAGATCCATTTTACGCCAACTACGTACTGAATGCACTGTGCAACTGGTATGCTTTAGCTAGTTATCCACTACCGTTCGTTAGCGAACGTTGACTAATTTGTTTTTCTGATTATGAAAACTGAAAAATATAATGCTATGACAAAATGTCCAGTTAAACCGACAAGCTAATCAGTTGTGCAGCTCAAGCAGGCTATGTAGCTACACGCTAACTAACGTTAACTACATTAAAAGCAGGGTAGCTTCGCTAAAGTTAGCTACGCTACCAGGCAAGTTAACGTTAGCTGACATTTAACGCATTGAGACAAGACCTAGATCTAAATGTAATACATTAAGGTCTCTAATAACACATAGGATAAGAGAGGTTGAACTATAATGGCTACCATAAGCATCGACCATTTACAGCTTGCTGTGTAAGATCAGCTAACATGCAAGCTAACAGACAACATGCACCCAGACCAAGCAAACGAACCCGGCCGGGTATTCACAAATTCAGGCAAAGCTAGTCGATCGACTATCTGTCTGCATCATTCAGACTCGGCCTGTTTGAAAAAATCAATGTAGTTGCTAGCCCGTTGTCCAAGAAAGTTTCAACGAGATGCACACTATATTTTCAGCAAAAACGTATTGTAATTGATTTGCAATAATCTCAAAATCACCTTTGGTTCTATTTTGTTTTCTAGATTCAAAAACAAAGTTGTTGCTTTGAAAAGACTTTTGTCATCTAATAGACTGAAAGTTATGCCGGGCCAGTATGTACATCGTCATAAAAAAGGGTGACGTAAGATGTGCCTATTTGCATGACAGTTATACGGTCAGTGAAGCCAGGGAAGTTTTGTACACTGAAAGTTTGTCAAAGATGTCATGTTAACTTCAGACAGAAAACTAGGCACAAAGCCTGGATAAACTCGTGATTTCATTAGCCGTCTTTCCATAGCGCACTCTAATACACTTTTAAAAGTTTGTGTTTTTCGTCTACTTAAATTAAAAGTCTTACCTCCATTTAGACTAGCGCCCAGAAACAGTATTCTCTTTTATTCCCAGACTAGGGTAAACTGTTAATGTGGTTCATTGGTCCGTTTTTTGCTGCAATTTCCGGGTTGCCATAATTTAAGGAAATAACGTCACTTATCACTCAAGAAGTATTACAACTAGATGCACTAGTGTGCCCGCTGTACAGTACGCCCATGAGATGAAAGTACTACACTAATCATTAATACTTCATGGATGTTGGCAACCGAAAAATGTGTGTGCTGTTGTGGTATTATCATATGTCAGACACAATTGATGATACTGTCATAGGATTATTACTGGTTGTCACTTATAGGCTACTGCCAATTGTTATTACTGTCTTAACAAACACGTATGTGTTTGAAAGTAAGTTCAAAACATTAAATCTCGCAACATTAGTGTTGAGTTATGGTATACTCAATGTGAATGTGTGTGTATATGTGCAATGTCAGATGAATCATGTGAAACGTTTCAGCTTAATGCATTTTAAATCTAAAATAACGGCATATTGTAACAATAAGTAAATAACAAATCTCAGTTCATAATGCATCTTCAAGTATTTCATGTCTCAAAAAGTAAACCTGCTCAAATTTGTCTTCGCATGTTTAATTAATATGCTCTCCTGGGTATTGTAATGCCTCATCTCTAACATAAACAGTTACTCAGGTGAAATTTGACTGGAAGTCTATAGACTCCATCTTAGCCCATTGTGTATTAAAAGTCATAAATTATATAGACTACCAGGATAAACGCGTTTGAAGCGTCATAACTTTATAACTTTAAAACACATCAAATCACATTAAAAAGCACACATCAATGATCAAGTTCGATTTCAATGTGCAAATCGTATTTAACAAACGGTTGGTAAATTGTCGGTAACTACAAATAAAAACGGACACAAACATAAGTGTGCCGCTTTCATTACAAGGTGTTTCGTCTGAGAAACGTGATTTAGTATTAATGTTAATATGTAATATTCTATAAACCAATTTAATAGACAACCATCACCACTGCACAATTGTTTGCATTACTGCATGTGTGTGTGTGTGTGTGTATGAAAGAGAGAAAGACAGCGAGACAATATGAAGACAAAGACACACAGAGTTCACTTTTGATTGCATGTTATTCATATTACAGATAGTTAGATCATAAAACGAGAATAATAACTCACTGGTCATCTATGCACCTGACCAGCTTTACATTGTACAATACACCCAACGTCCTACCACTGGATCAGTAACTAACACCACTGCCCTCTCCCTTGCCCCCATCCATCCCACCCCTTCATCAAAAATGTACACCTATGTGTTGGACTTTTACTAGCTCATTGACTCAGCTGGGCAGAGAGAGCACAGCCCACGGGAACCGTAATACAGGTTCTGCTTAGTACTGTATGTAAATGTCCACATATCAAGTTGCAAACAGCAAGAGGACCGATTTGCAGGTTCTAAGATAACAAATGGGTCTCAACAGCAGGGCTCTGCCATTGTTTTTGTTTAAGAACGGCAGAGAAGAACAGTCTGTAGGTTGGGAGGATAATAGCATGGTGGCAGTTTGTCATAAACAAGAGGGGTATTTGAAGATGAAGGGCAATAGTGAAGGGGGTGTATACGAAAAACCTAGATAAAATAAATGCATAAAAATAGAAACACAAAGCACATTCATCCATAATTATTTTTTTTTACAGATAATGATAAAAATAAATGAGGAATAACTGAGTGCAGGGGGAGGGGGGCTAACATGATTTGTTTTTAACTTCTCAGACAAGTCAATATGTTGTGGGGTTGGTCAATCCTCTGAGCTAGAGGAAGAGTCTGAGTCTTTCTGCGGCATGATGACATCGTCCAATAGGGCCTCATGATCGGAGCTGTCATAATCGCCCTGGGAGACGCTGTCGCCGCCCTCCATTTTCATTTCAAAGTCAGACGTGAGGAATTGATGGGATGAGGTATCCAGGTCCTCGTCGTCCATCATGTATGCCCCATCTGAGACCAGGGTTTCCTCTTCTTCAACTTCCCCCAGAATAGGGTCTGCTTCTGGAGCAGGCTGTGGGGTGTGGTGGTGATGGTGGTGGTGACGGCGGCGGCCTCTCTTGGGGATCTCTGATTCCTCCGAGAGGAGCCGGTTGAAGAGACTCTCTGGTAAAAAGCCCTTTAGTGGAGAAGGTTGAATGGTTAAACACTCAAATGGCAGAAAGGATGCCATTTTTGAAGTAGTTGCCCTGTGAAACATTGACTGGCGCAGAGGGAAAAATATAGTTTTTGACAGTGTGGGTACTAACAGAGTTCCGGACAGCTTCAGACCAGTCTGGTGTGACAGAGTAGTCAGCATTTTCCTCCAGAAACTCCCTCAGGTCCTGCAGCATAGGACAGGAAGAGGCCCCCACCTGACCAACAGGACAAAAACATGAATGACAATAGACCATCGTCATGGCAACCCAAGTCACACTATCAGCTGAAGCCCACAGAGATGGGAGCCCCAATCCACAAGGATGACATCTCACCTTCTTTCCTGTCCTCATGTGAATGACCTTGATCTTTTCACTGCCTGACAGTGTCTTCTCTGCACCCCTCCTCCTCCTCTTCCTCTTGCTCCGGTTCACAAGTAGCTGTGTGTGGAAACGATGAGGGACGGGAAACAAGGATTTCAACAGGCACAAATTGACACAAAAAGAAAAGCTGCCTTAAGGCGAGTTGAATGGGAAGTGTAACTAAAAAGTACAGAAGCAAAATAAATAGTTTTCTAATAGAAGTGTGAAACTTTACACAAGTTACTAATTTAAAATATTCTTTAAACCGGCACTGTCATGGCCGAAAGTTCTCTTCTAACCAATACACGACTAAGTCATTGTACAGTCCCAAATACAGTAACGGTAACTTGAGACTAATTTGCTAGGATATATGACTGACCAAACTTTTTTTGTGTAGCGACATTCAAGTTCTAAAAATTACAGACCGATAGCTCAAACCAGTGATTTTTAATTGTTTTCATTTGAATTGTTACAGTAGTGTACCCATCTAGTTCCTGCACATGATATTGCATGGTCTTGCGTATTGAACATTTTCATGGAGAAAGGCAATTTAGGTAGCCAAGCCTTGATTTGTCTCTTAGTATTGGAGGCTGTGTCTATGAGGACTGTAATTCCTAGAGGTTTCACCAAATGTGGTCGCACATGCCCTAAAATGTAATGTTGCAGTCTGCTTTTGCATTTCACTCACTATCCCTATTTTTCCTAGACAAGCAGACCCTTACAAAATCAGCAGCTTAAGCTGTGTTATTGATCATTATTGGGCATGCTTCAGTTGGAGATTGTTTTAATAAACACTTTTTAAAATCGTTTGATATGACAAATACATACGGTAATTTACAGTACAATAAACGCAGACTAATAGCATAACCTCGATGTTGAAAGAAAGTGGTACTTCAAGGCGAACCTACCTCCAGCATGTCTCCCTCCACTTCATAGTCTGGGTTCTCCTTCAGCCAGTTTGGCGGGTCCCTGCGTCTGGGGGCACGTTCTCCACTCAGAGCTGATGGTACTCCGTCTGGCTCTGAACACTGGACAGGGGGAGGAGAGGGTTTATGTGGCAGGAGTAGAACGAATATGAAGTAAATCGGTATGGAACAGTTTTCCATTGGGTTTCTCGACACACTTTGGTTGAGCTATCAAGCTGAAGTACCTCTTGGTCCTTTCGCCTCTTGCGCACGCTGCTCTCAGAGCCATTAGGCATCATTGATTGCTTCGAGAATGTAAGTTTCAGCCCCTCTTCCTGAGAGAGACATGAACCATTAATATTAAGTGCGGGGGAGAATTACTTTCTACAAAGCTATCAGAATATTAATGTTTTACATGGTACATGTAACTCCTTTGCAGCAAAAAAAATATACAGAAGAGTAATCACAAAAAAAAAAAAACATCATTCAAATGAACTGTTGCACCTTTAGGAGTTTCACAGTGAACTCTCCGTCGTCGTCGTCATCTGCCTCTGCACCACCAGGGGTGCTGTTAGCTTTGCGCATTAGCCTTGCATGGCTAAGCTCGTCTCCTCCTAGCTCATCCGAGGCAGCACTGAGCTGGGCCTCCGCGGTGTAGCGGCGCCCCTTAGGCCACTGTCCGCTCAGCACCAGAGTACACAGGCTGTCCAGCCGGTTGATCAGCACTCGGTCCTGGGGGGATGGTACAGTAGGTAATGAGTTAACCAATACAAATAATAACAGAACCACCTGAGATGGTGGGGATGGGGACTTGATCTTCTGAGGGTGTTTTTTTTGTCTGTTAATAGTTCACTTAAGCCATGGAGAAGGACTTTAGGCTGGCACCAAAGTTGTTCTGGAAAACCATCCGGCACCTCAGGAGGGGAAAGCAGGGAAGCATTCAAGCTGTATACAGCAAGGATGGGACGCTGCTGACTTCAACTGATCAGGTGATGGGACGGTGGAAGGAGCACTTTGAGGAACTCCTAAACCCGACAAATCCCCCCTCTATGGTTGAGGCGGAGCTAGAGGATGATGGGGGATCAACGCCAATTTCCCTGGTGGAGGTCACTGAGGTTGTCAAAGAACTCCACAGTGGCAAAGCCCCAGGGGTTGATGAGATCCGCCGTGAAATGCTGAAGGCTCTGGGTGTTGAGGGACTGTCATGGATGACACGTCTCATCAACATTGCGTGGAGGTCAGGAACAGCACCTAAGGAGTGGCAGACCGGGGTGGTGGTTCCCCTCTTCAAAAAGGGGGACCGGAGAGTGTGTGCCAATTATAGGGGCATCACATTACTCAGCCTCCCTGGGAAAGTTTACTCTAGGGTGTTGGAAAGGAGGGTCCGGACGATAGTCGAACCTCGGATTGAAGAGGAACAATGCGGTTTCCGACCAGGGCGTGGAACAACGGACCAACTTTTTACTCTCTCAAGGATCCTGGAGGGGGCCTGGGAGTATGACTATCCGGTCTACATGTGTTTTGTAGATTTGGAGAAGGCGTATGACCGGGTCCCCAGGGAGCTATTGTGGGAGGTGCTGCAGGAGTATGGGGTGAGGGGGTCACTACTTAGGGCCATCCAATCTCTGTACTCCCAAAGCGAAAGCTGTGTCCGGGTTCTCGGCAGTAAGTCAAACTCGTTTCCGGTGAGGGTTGGTCTCCTACAGGGCTGCGCTTTGTCACCGATTCTGTTTGTGACATTCATGGACAGGATTTCAAGGCGCAGCCGCGGGGGAGGAGGGCTGCAGCTTGGTGAGCTTGGGATCACGTCACTGCTTTTTGCAGATGATGTGGTACTGATGGCGCCATCAGCCTGCGACCTTCAGCACTCATTGGATCGGTTTGCAGCCGAGTGTGAAGCGGCTGGGATGAAGATCAGCACCTCCAAGTCTGAGGCCATGGTTCTCAGCAGGAAACCGATGGAGTGTTTACTCCAGGTAGGGAATGAGTCCTTACCCCAAGTGAAGGAGTTTAAGTATCTTGGGGTTTTGTTCTCGAGTGACGGGAAAATGGAACGTGAGTTGGGCCGGAGAATCGGAGCAGCGGGAGCGGTATTGCAGTCGCTGTATCGCATCGTTGTAACGAAGAGAGAGTTGAGCCAAAAGGCAAAGCTCTCAATCTTCCGGTCTATCTTTGTTCCTACTCTCACCTATGGTCACGAAGGATGGGTCATGACCGAGAGAACGAGATCACGGATACAAGCGGCCGAAATGAGTTTCCTCCGGCGGGTGGCTGGCTTCTCCCTTAGGGATAGGGTGAGAAGTTCCGTCATCTGGGAGGGACTCGGAGTAGATCCGCTGCTTCTTTGCGTAGAAAGGAGCCAGTTGAGGTGGTTCGGGCATCTAGTTAGGATGCCACCTGGCCGCCTCCCTAGGGAGGTGTTCCAGGCACGTCCAGCTGGGCGGAGGCCACGGGGCAGACCAAGGGCCAGGCGGAGGGATTATATCTCCATGCTGGTCGGGGAGCGCCTTGGAATCCCCCAGTCAGAGCTGGCGGATGTGGCCCGGGAAAGGGAAGGATGTGGCTCTCTGCTGGAACTACTACCTCCGCAACCCGATCGGATAAGCGGACGAAGATGATGATGATGAATAGTTCACTTATGAATATAATATAATATAATTTACTTCTGAAAAATTCAGGGTCAAATTGCATGAGATTTTCTTTTTGTACAAGAGATATTTTTTTATTATTATTATTTAATCTATCAGTAACAAGCAGTCCACAAATACAAAATCTTGTGTTCACCCTTTCTGCCACTGTGGGACTATGTTGCAGACCACAGGTCTGTCTCTTTTTACTTTCAGTTTTTAGGGAATGAACTCGGCCAGGTGGCAAAGCAAAAACAAATGCGGACATTGATACAGCGTACACAAGTAGCGATATGTATCGTTTTTATACTAAAAATTGGTTCAAAACAAAATAAGAACGACAGTCACGTTTTTTGCTTTTTACATTTTGACATGGTGGCCGTAAAGAAAGCCTGGCAGAGCTGCTAGGTTGTTTACTATGCAAAGCCATTTCATCAGTATTTATTGTGTGTTTCAAAGTTACCTTTGGCCACTCCACTCGTAAGGTGTCTGGGACGGGCGCCCCATCCTGGGAAAGGCTCAAGGACAGCAAGCTGTTCTCCTCATCTCCATCCATCATCTTCATACCTGCTCAACAGAGGACGGGGCATGGCCAGGTGAGTACAACGGTGACTTAATTGGAACAATGTTCCATAACTCTGCCTCTGCTCACCTCGCCCTCCTTCTCCGTCACTGTCGCCGCTCTCGTCTGAGCTGCCCGAACGCTCCGAGGAGGACGAGCCGGATTCGGAGTCGGAATCCGAATCAGACATCCCTTCCGTCCTCCCGCTCTTCCGCTCTCCCTTCTCTCTCCGGCCCCTGCTTTTCCCCCAGCCCCCTGGCGTCTTGGACCGGCCCTTGCCCTGGTGGTGGCTAAGGGGCGTGCTCTGAAGGTCCGGGGCTTGACTGCTGGCTCCAGATTCCAGCAGGCGGGCCGCCTCCTCCTGCCCCCCGTCTTCCTCTTTCACCTGGGGGGCCCCCTCCTCCCCGTCAGCCGGCGGTTGGCTGGGTGCGGCGGCGGCCGGTGGAGGCTGAACCGGAGGCGGCTGTGCCAGCTGGAAGTCGTGGCGGGCCTGGCTGAAGGAAAACTGGGGGTCGGCGAAGATGGACTGCTCGGTCCGGCTGACGCCGTGGAGGACAGCGCCCAGCATGAGCTCGCGGTCGTGAGTGGGCGGGCTCCACCAGGTGGGCAGTTCGGGGCTGGGCGGGGCCAGCAGGAGGCGCTCCTCCAGGGAGGGGTGGCAGATGGCGCGCTCACGCAGACGGCGCAGCAGACTGATGCGGTAGAGAGTGCGTGAGGCACGCTCCTCCGTGATGGGGGCCAGTGACTGGGACAGCTCCGACGGGTCTAAGGAAAGAGGGAGGCCGTCAACCAAAGTCCCTCATATCCATTTGAACTGTGTACGGGAATTGAAGCTGAATCCAGCCACGACTCAAAAACATAGCACTAATACGTCTCACAGCTCAACGTTACAGGAGCTATCGAACAGTGAGAAACCAGTTGAGACACTTGGAGATTAGGACTAGTTTGAACGAAATATTTCAAAATAAAAACGTAAGCACATATGTCAGGAAGTCTAAAGCAAGGCTCACCCTCTCCGCGGAGTGGGCGCAGATGGCAAACTCTCCGCGACATGGCCACAAAGGCACGGTAATAGCGACTCAGGCTCTCGTCCGTCTTCTTGTCCAGCCGAGCGAAAGTGCGGAAGCGGCTCCACTCCATTTCCGGCTCCTCCCCGTCGGGGGCGCCCGGCTCTTTCTTCATGCGCTCCACGCCAAACGTAGACACC
Source organism: Aplochiton taeniatus (assembly GCA_017639675.1). NCBI lineage: Eukaryota > Metazoa > Chordata > Actinopteri > Galaxiiformes > Galaxiidae > Aplochiton > Aplochiton taeniatus. The sequence goes on from CM030189.1 coordinate 10,532,588, forward strand.
ACACGGTAGAAGTCACACTCCTCCCTCCGAGTCCACCTGAGCGGGGCAGGGAGCACGTAGGGAAAAAAGGGCATCAAGTAATGCATAGCACGTTAATAAGTCCATGTAAACACCAGACACCTAGACAGGAAATAGAATCTTCCGGTTCAGTAGTCTATCAGGTTCAACAACACCACGCTTGTTGAGAGGACTCTCTAAGGGCTGATAGCGCTACCTCTGCTGGCGCTCTTGGCGGGCGATCTCCTTCAACTTGCTGGCCTGCTCGCAGCGGCGGCGCCGCCGGTCGCCTTTCGCCTCCGCCTCGATCTTCAGCTGCTCGCGGCGGTAGCTGCGCTGGTAGGCCGTGATGAGTCGGCGGAGGCGGGCGGTGAGTGAGGAGCTGGTGGGCCACTCACAGGCCCCGCTCTGGCTGGAGGAGGCGGAGGGGCCTTGGGGCACGATTGGCCCTTTCCTGTCCTCCACACAGATCTCCTCATCCGCGTTCATGGAGTCCTGCTCCTAAAGGGGGGGGGGGGGGGGGGGGGGTACTAATGAGGTGAATAATTCACAGATGGAGCAGTTTCCTGTGTTGTGTTCCAAACACACTAAGAACAAAGACATTCAGTAAGTCTGAAGCGGAAGGTTTTACCTCTTCGAAAAGATCCTTGGCGTGCCTCGATGCAGGCTTAAACTCTGGGTCTTCAGAGTACTTGTCCTCTTCTCCACTGTGGGACACGAATAAGGCTTAATTATGAGCAACATTTTATTTTTATTTTTTTTACGTAAAACTTACATTCTATGTAAATCGATATTGGGGCTGCTTCTTCACTTTTCCTCAACTATCAAATCTGCTTAGATTGTTGGGGGAAAAAAAGAACGCAACTGGAAGGCTGCATAAGCGAATGCTTTTGGAGGCGAGGGCCAGGAGGTGTTACTCACTCGTCTCCCAGCTCTGCGTCTCCAGTGTGCTGCTCAGCGTCGATGGCCTTGTCATCTGGCCGACCGGCTCGCTCCAGGAAGCAGAGGCATGGGTCTGCACGCATGGTGGTGTACATCTCATAACCTGGTAGTGCAACGGGAAAGACCATGTTAATAGTAACTCAAACAGATCCGCACCCTCCCACGGTGCCTCTAGTCATATCCTAGATACATATCACTCCTCTGCCAAGAACAGATATTTGGCTCTTAAGTTGACCCCCCCCCAAAAATAAAAAATAAAGTAAATTGCAAATGCTTCCGATTCGCACACGCACCGTGTTTGAAGACTCCGACGAGGAGGGCGCGGTCCGCCTCCAAGTCCCACCAGCCCGCAGGGACCTCCTGCTGCTCCATCTCCGGCATCCAGATGTCCACGTCCCTGGAGTCAAAGGAAAACATGGAGTGTGTTTTCATCATGGTTTTTATTCCGACAGCACTGGTGTGAGGCCGTGCTGAGTGAGGCCGTTACCTGGCCTCGGTTCCCCTCAACACGGGATCAGCAAAGTCCCCGATCACCTCCTGTCTCAGGTAGTAGAGCATTCGCACCCTCAGCAACACCCTGCAGGGCCAGGCGGGAAAACAGTTAAGTAGTTCACACAATACCTAAAACTCACTACAGACAACACATACACAGACACACAGAGGGGAAAAGACTGACTTGTTGCACTGGTGTTTGAGGTGCTTGCGGTAACTGTCGTCCAACAGCAGTGAGTCGGGGTTGTACTTGCGGATCCACTCCACCTTTTGGACGTCAAAGGAGCTCTGAGCTTTCACCCGCTTGCCCTTCCTGCCACGGGGCACTGGAATAGACAAGCCTTACAAAGGAAGATCAGAAACAGAGTCAGTTCAAGACGGCAGTGTGGACTTGAGTATTTTTTGTGCTGGGAAAAAATAAAGTATGTGATCTTTGAGATGCACTGGATGCAACCTTTGCCACTTTGACACAAAGGGGGTTGTGCGGGAGCGTGAGCGTGTGTGCATGTGTGTGTGTTACGAGGGAGCGTTCTCCTACCAGAGTGGTTGAGCAATGTCTGCGGCTCGCGGCCGTTCTCCGGGGGCGTGATGAGCTCCCAGATGAAGCTCTTGATGTTCTCGTCGCCGCGGTAATGGAGCAGGCAGAAGACCAGGATGACGCGGCAGATGGTCTCCACGTCGCGCTCGCCCAGCCGCCGCTTACACCTGGCATGGGACAGGATGTCTCGCCAGCGGCCCCAACTGAAGAGGGCAGAAGGACACGTCAATACAACCAGCAGCCGACAGCAAGTTGCTTAGGCGGTATTAGATCTGTGTTACGAGCTTACAGTGAAGATTGATGTCAAATCACAAAAAGTTTGACTCAAATGTATTTTGCAGTTTATACTGTATGAGAGACGGCACACAAACAATCTTGTTTTATCTAAAAAACGGCATTTAAACAACATTTTTTACTGTATTTCATCCTGTGCTGTTACGTCTATTTTTATAAAATTATTAATAATTTTACAATGCCTACCATATAGCACCTGCTATGGTACCTGCTATTGTCCAATTAATACAGCCTAATATTAATTAGCCTAAGGTCAAAGTGTCTCCGGTGACCTTTGCCTCTTCTGACCTCAATCTACTCTGGGAAACAACGAGAAAAAGTAGCTACTATGTTGGAAAAGGTTGCCCCCTGCATGGCTGCTTAAAGCACTACAGTCCCCTGTCCACCTACCCATACACCAGCAGGTGCTTCTCCACACGGAAGCAGTCAGTGCGGCCGTAGCCCACACCGGAATGGCGGTCGGAACGGCGCGAAGCGCGGGACTGCCGCGAGTTGGGGGTCTGGTACTCCTCGTCGCTGTCCGGGTCAGAGAGCTCCCCGCCCTCCCCCCTCAGCGTGGCAAACTGACGGGTCTGCTTCCTAACCCTGGGAGTGTCAATGACCAGGGTGTTCTACACAGAGAGAGGGGCAGAGAGGAGATAAAAAAAACAACTATAAAAGGATACAAGTGTTTATGGTTTATTTCGTTTTTATTATTTTACTCAACTTTTCTTCTTTGAAGTCTCTTTTGAAAATGTACTTTTATCGGAAAGCATATCCTGATTTTATTTGAGATGTCTGTTATTTTATTGGTTTTTAATTTCTTGTTTTTATTTATTAACTGTAATTTTCTTTCTGTGAAGCACTTTGTACTTTGTTTGAAAAGTGCTCTATAAATAAAGTTATTATAATATCTCCTGAATCCTCACCTTTCTGTTCATGGAGTCATAGTCGATGTCGGCCTTCTTGGCCCACTTCTGCCAGAACTCTGGGTCGTCCAGGGCGATGTCGTTGCGGTTCTCCGTGGCCACGAAGCTGGCCTTGGAGAACGTGGATCCCTTGCCCTCGCTCTCGATGGTTATGGTGGTGGCCCGGCGCTGCAGGATCTGGTCGATGTCCTCCTCGCAGAAGCGGCTGCCCTCGTCGTTCTCGTCCATGATGGCCGCGTAGGCGCCTTTCCGCAGCAAGTCCTCGATCTCCTTCTTGGAGAACTGCTGGATTTGCTGCGACAGAGACGGGTTCAACCTTTCTTTTAACCAACGAACAATGAACCGAGCGAATCCTGGCACTTAGGTGCAAGGATAACTCCTGCTCTCCAGTTTCGCCTACCAACAGACTGACTATAGTACAGTACAACACGCTGTCTCACCCCATTGCCAGTGCTCTCCTTGTTACCGCTCATGCTCTGGAGTACGGCGCGGTCCAAGCCCAACTTCAGACTGGCCTTGTCCAACATCTCCCTTTCGTAGGAGTTCCTGGTGATCAGACGGTAAACCTTCACCGCCTTGGACTGGCCGATACGGTGACACCGAGCTTGAGCCTAGAGGGGAAGGTATCGGTTATCATCTATGAGAAGCGTTAACCTGATTAAACGCCCTAAGATAAAAGTGGAATGACACACTATTAAGTTAATATTTGAACGACACACTATCGATGAAGTAATGTTCAAAGTCAATTTCCCCTCGGTAACCTCTGATCAGAGCCCATTAGCACCAGCCACTAGATCTAATGGAAGACAGGTTTGTCTCTTGTGCTCTACCCGATGTTCTAAACCTCTACAGTGGGACAGACAAAGCGTACCTGCAGGTCGTTCTGGGGGTTCCAGTCCGAGTCAAAGATGACACAGGTGTCGGCGGCTGTCAGGTTGATGCCCAGACCCCCGGCTCGGGTGCACAGCAGGAACACAAAGCGATCCGAGTCGGGCTTGCTAAAGCGGTCGATGGCCGCCTGGCGCAGGTTACCCCGCACTCTGCCGTCGATGCGCTCGTACAGGTATCTGAGTCACCAACGAGACCTTTCAATAACGCTCGACACGTTTCACACAGAAAGTAATCAGAAACGCTAACTTTACATCCACTTCTCTACAGACACAACGAAAATACACGGCCCTTGTATGAGCAGTAAGGCAACCATCTTCATTCTATTACATCCCTGCCTAACGATTATTTTATCTGGGATAATAATGTACACCGCATAGCAATATCTATCGACGGGAACTTTTTGTTGTTTAGAAGGAAAGGTATCCGTGTACCTCTTGTTGATGAGGTAGTCCTCCAGAATATCCAGGCAGCGCACCATCTGGGAAAAGATGAGCACCTTGTGGCCGCCGGCCTTGAGACGCGGCAGCAACTTGTCCAGGAGCACGAGTTTGCCTGCCGACCTCACCAGGGCCTGCAGGTGGAAATCTGCCGCCATAGGGTCGTACACTTGCCTCAGTTCAGCTACGATCTTCTCCTCTGCACCTGTAGACGAAGGTTTGGATTTGTTTTTCTGCAATGGACTGAAACCGTAAGTAAGGTGTTCAAAATTCACCTGTGTTTCCATTTCAAATCTCAAAAAATGCAATTTAACTTCCAAGTATTTTTGCCAACTTTCTTGAACAGCTATTACAACTTTAACAGGCAGCCATCCCTACAGTGCATTCTTTTTTCCTCCCCAAAAAAACACAAGCAAAACACCCAATTTATACATTCAAGTTATTTTTCTACACATTGTGCAATGATATTGTCTCATTCAACACATTGTTTACACTGAAGAAGTCGGCTGGGATAAAAAAAACGACCTCCCCCACGTACCAGTGATGAGGTAGGGGTGGTTGCAGCACTTGCGCAGTTCCATCATGGTGTTGAGCAGGTTGGGCACGTTGTGGTTGCTGCTGGCACCAACACTTAGGAAGCTGAAGTTTCTCTCCAGGATTGCCCGGTAGTATTTCTTTTGGACGTCCGTCAGCTCCACCTGGTAACACACACAGAGGGTTACAGGCATGGTTCAACAATAAGCCTTTGCCGATTGCCTGGGGCAAGTGAAATGCCACGCTGGGCTAGTAAATCCAGCAACTCATTTGCCTGATCACTGGGCAAGTGTTGTCTAACATATATATATAATTGATGTTGAATCATAAACTATATTCATTCTTTAGTCTTTGTTTTGTCATAACCGCTAATGAATTAAACAGTTTGTGTAGGGGCAAGTAAGAATTCCCTTGGAGTAATTCGATTTCTGACCCACTAACACTAACACTAAACACTAACGTTGAACCCTAACAGGGTTAACATTTACCTAAACTGAAAGGGGTTCTAGGTATTGGCATTATGTTTTTTGGGGGTATCAATGGAAAACATATTTTACTTTTGTGTGAACTTTCATATAGTATGCGTCACTTTAGTTGGCGAACTAAAGTAGTTCAAGAGAGGATCGAACCTCAATGATGGTCTCCTGTTTGGGCGCCAAGTTCTTCTCCACGTCCTCTTTGAGCCTGCGGAGCATCATAGGCTTCAGAATGGCCTGCAGCTTCTGAACCTGAGGAACAGAGAAGATCAGCCACGGTCAGATGAGCTGTGCTCCACCAGCGAGGGGCATCACCAACTGTGTGGGAGCTGGGGGGGGGCATGTATAACATGTGCATACCTGTTCTTCTGTTTTGAGGTCTCCGAAGTCTCGCAGAAACTCCGTCTCGGAGGAGAACTGGGCGGGCTCCAGGAAGTGCAGCAGGCTGAAGAGCTCCTCCACCGTATTCTGGAGCGGGGTGCCAGTCAACAGCACCTTATGCTCCTAGGAGCCATGAGTGGAAGGAGAGGAGGCGGGTCAAGGAGGCAATGGTAGGAAATAAGCACCGAGTCAACATAAAAAAAATCTACAGAAGGGGAAAATATGTTGGGCAGAGGTCGAGAGAGACGAGAGGAAGTACAGAGAAGGAAGAAGGCGGAGAACCAAAAGAGAGGGCGAGTCTGGTTTCCTTTCCAACGCCACACGATGCACAAGCTCTGGCTTCAGGCGTCTCCGCACGACTCACCAGGTCGAGCATCTTGAGGCTGTCCAGCAACTTGCAGTTGCGGTTCTTGAGGCGGTGGGCCTCGTCGATGATCACACAGCGCCAGGAGATCTCCCTAAGCTCGGGACAGTCGGACAGCACCATCTCAAAGGTGGTGATCAGCGCGTCAAACTTGTACGCCCCCGGGATTAAGTGCTCCTGAAGATTGACAGGGTGGCACACTTTTACTTAGGCCATGAAGGTGGATTTGGAGGATATGCAAGGTAAGCCTTCAGCTATAATAATAAATATATATACATGTACAAACTTTATTCATAGTGCACTTTACATTGTAAGTACAATCTCAAAGCACTAAGCCTCAACTTGAAACATATGGGGCTACAACATTGTGTAAATCCCTGCACACTATACACGCACTGCCTAGTACCATGGACTCAATAGTACCAAACACGGGCAGACCAAACTCAACCCCAACCCACCTTCTCGTCCTTGCAGTACATCTCGTACTGCTGAATCATCTGCCGGCTGGCCAGGCTGCCGTGGTAGACTATGGCATTCATGTCCGTCCAGGTACAGAACTCGCGCTCCCAGTTGGTAATGGTGGACAGAGGGGCGATCACCAGGAAGGGGCCCTGTATGCCGGCGGCAAAGATCTCCGACAGCAGGGAGATGGACTGGATGGTTTTACCCAGCCCCATCTCATCAGCCAGAATGCAGTTTTGCCTGAGCGATGGAGAACAAAGCAGGGATAGGTCAGAAGGGGGTAGACAGAAAACTCGAAGAAAACACACACTACTGAACACATTTTGAGACTGCAATGGTATGACTATGGCAAAACATATTTTTCAACAAGTGCGTTGAGCTGTGCGAATGTGTGTCCAGTACCTGTTGTACCAGTTGAAGAGCAGCCAGTTCACCCCCTCCAGCTGGTATTCTCTAAGGGTGTTGCAGCTTTTGTACTCGCGGGATTCCTCCAGCTTCTTCCAGGCACTCGCCTGGGGCCGTGGCTGAGGGAAATAAGACCGGGGTTAAGAACCCTCCACCTCTGATTCAAAAAACGGCAACACAGCCCCCAGATGGCGCGTGTCGAACCCTTACTGTTCTCTTGAGGCGCGCCGGCCGGTTCTGGATCTTCTTGAACTCCTCCACCTTCCCCTCATCTACGTCCTCCTTCAGCTCCCAGGTGGCGTCCTCGTAGGGCAACGAGCACCACTTAACCAGGTAGTAGATCACCGCCTGGACCGGACCCACAACCACACATATCAGCATGAATAGGGGCCTCGGCCACTGAAGGTGTTCCTCAGTACGTCTTTTCAACCGCTAGCGTCTTATGCCCATAATTGACCATGGTCAAGCAGTGCATGACTTCCCGTTTAGATTGACATGAGAAGAGAAGTACGTGGTACATCAGTCAATAATTCAAATGCTGCAACCATAGTGCATGTCATGGATTTTGTAAGTATGGTTTTTGTTTCCATCATTGCTCATTATAAAAACAAATTATGATCATTTTTTGCCATTATAAAATAAACTATAAGCTCTAAAAGCTAGTTAGCTATTGCTAATGCTATACCAATACTACTAGCAACAGCAGATGCTATGACTGTGGCATAGCAACCAGAATGCCCCCACTCCACTTTTTACCCTGGCGATGGATAAGCACATTGAAAGCAGACATCTCAATGAAAAAAGTGCATGGCCTTGCATGCGTTTAAGCTGTTAATGGACATGACCTTAAAAGAGCTTTTTGAAATGGTATTAAATGTAAAGATGGGTTACAAAAGGGGAAATGATCATAGCGGCAGATCAATTTAAGACGAAAAAAATCTGAAACGTCAAACTATTGAAAGTACAGTTCATTTTAAATAGATAATTTGGTCACAGTACAAGACACAGCTTTTTCTTCTGTCTCCACCTCACCTCTCCATTGTCCTTGTCCACACTGTGAGATTCATCCAGGATTCTGTCCACCTCCACATAGTCCGGGTTAAAAGACTCCTCATCCTAGCAGGAAAGGAACCATTATCAACAGCTAAGGTATGCACACACCTCTCCAATCACTGGGTAATTTATTAGACTGATTCTGTACACATCAAGGTGAGCACTGTGCAGTCAACAACTATCAAAGTTCACTTTCCGTTATCAGATGTTTCTAAGTAGGAGGCCAAACGTGTGTGAGGCAGGTGTGTTCCCCTCACCTCCTGGAAGATGTGCCTCATCTGGGCCTGCTTGGTCTTGAACCGCTTGATCTTCTGGTGGATCCTCTTGTCTCTCTCCAGCTGATCCAGACTGGCCCACTCACAGTGAAGGTAGGAACTAGTAGACACAGGGTGACAGAAATGGAAGAGGAGGAGGAGGAGGAGGGGAGCAATAGAGGAAAACAAAGTAGGACAAGAGAGACATTAGGAACATCGTTAGGAGACAAGGTGTTCCAATTTGTCTTTAAAGGTCAGGACCTAGACTGAAGGCAGGAGAGGTTGAGACTTACTAGTTCTTATATTTAACAAAGAACTCTTCCACATTGGTGTACTGGCCTTGACACACCTTAAATAAATAAAAACAAATAAATAACACTGGATTAGCGATTCTTAATATTGATGAATTGGATTCCATGTAGTCTTAGTAAAGGCTTCACAACTACCTCCTTCTTGGTTATCCTCAAAGCCAAAACTTTGTCGACAATGGCGGCATCTTCCTCACTAGGGTTTTCCTGAAAGTAACATAAAATATGTTATTAAGTTAAGAGAACCAGATCAAGCAAACACATTTCCACCCCATACTTAGAGTCCCTAATTCCTTACAACACTATCACACAGAAATACACAATTAGATCTTTTCTTTAACTAAATACGGAAATACCCTCTAACCTCCCTCCACGTGCTAAACTGCAGAATAACAGCAAGCGGCCTTTAGCCCAAAACTCACCACAAAGAACTGCATGGAGGGCTGTCCATCCCCGTCCAGCTCCAGCTCCTGTTTAAGCTGCTCCCCCATCAGCTGGGGCACGGGTCCGCCGCTGATGGAGGCCACGGCGGCGGCCGTGGTGGTCACGTCCACGTCCTCGTCCGGCTCGTCCTCGTCGTCCGTGATCTTGATGTCCAGGTCCTCCGTGTACTTCTTCCTCTTCACCTGCCGGTTGGAGCGTCGCTTCTGCCAGGAGGAAAGAGGGAGGACATGGTTGAAGTGGGCCGCGTCAAACAAAGGGGATTATGAGTCATATTATCACACCGGCGGCCCCCTGAGACCTCCTGCAATAGGTGTGTGTGTGTGTGTGTGTGTGTGTACCAGTGCCATGTCATCCTCCAGGGTGCTTGGCGAGGCAGGGCTCAGCTCGCCGTCCGAGTGGTCTGACGAGGCGTTCCTCTTTCTCTTCTTCTGTCCCACCAGAGTGATGGTGCTGGTGTGGGAGAGACCGAACATTAGAGGGGGGGGGGGCCGTGGGAAACGACAGAAAAGGACCTACAGAAGCGGTGTTCTAGAAGCCCTACAAAGCAGCGATTTGGCCACATACACGTGATGTCAAAGCCAAGCAGGCCATGGTTTTGTCCCAGGGTTTGAAACCACTTTCCTGTGACAAGACTCACAAGACAAACGATGAGCAGTCTGAAAAGCAGTGTGGTAGCAAATCTTTGGGCTGTACTGAAGGATGGCTAGCTTGTTGACAAGGTCATTTGGGGTCTATTTATCAGCCTCCATCTGGCTACTGAAATTATGCAGACAAATATTGATACAGAGTGGGAGCTGCAGGAACACCTGCTGCCTTGCTTTTAAATTTGTAGGCCTTATGGACGAGGCTACTTCCTTAAGCCAGGAGTGCGTGGATAAAATACACCCATGTCTTAAACACTTACTTGGTCTTAACCTTGCTTTTGCTCTTGCTCCCGCCGCTCCCAGCAGCCCCGATTGACACCCCCCCTGCTGCCTTGGCCTTATTCTTCTTCTCCGCCCCTGCTTTGGCCCCTCCGGCCCCAGACAGAGGGTTCTTCTTTTTGCCCCCCCCTCCTCCTCCTCCTCCTCCTCCTCCTCCTCCTCCGGTGGCCTTCTTTTTGGTGGTGGTTACTACAGTCACGGTGCTCCCCAGGTCGGTGGAGGTGTGCCCGGCGGGCAGCTCATCTTGGTTGAGCACCCGCGGTAGGTTCTTCTCGCCCCGCGCCTTGGCCCGGGCGATGGCCTCGGCCACGATGCGGTTAGCCTTTTCCTGCTTGCACAAGGTCTCCACGCGCCGCACCACGGGCTCACCCAGTTTGGCGATGCGGATGCCGGTGGAGGCGGCCGTGGTGGTGGTGGTGGCGCCGGCGGCGGAGGTGTTTATGACTTTGACCACCGAGACCGTGCCCACCGCCGTGGAAGCTGTGCTAGTCTGGGGAGGGAAGGGACAGAGAGGTAGGTTTCCTTGAGTTGTACATTTTCTGTATGTGTCCATCATGATGCATGTGCAAACATGTCAGTTCACACCAGGGCTTCAGACTGACATTGCCACTGGCAGCAATGGTGCCACTAACTTTTTCAATTGGTGGCAGGGTGTGGTGAAGTGTGCCTAAACGTCTTTTCTGGAATTTAGATTTGCAGCATAAATGTCTAGGTATGTAAAACTGAGTAAAAAACTATTTAAACCCAAAAATGACAATGAGTATTACTAGAAAACATGTTAATAATTACATTCTTAGGGATTTTCTCTAGAAGTGCTAAACTGTACATGATACATGTAGAAGATGGGGCATCTTGTTAAAAGCTGTACACAAAAAAATACAAATATAAACATTTGAATGCCAACTTTTTTGACTGGCACTGGACAGACATTTGGTTGCCAAAGTTTTTGAGCGTGTTTTTCTTTTTTTAATGCCTATTTTGGGTGCACCCTACCTGTGGCTGCAGCAACAGTTTGAGGGGCACAGCCAGCCTCTGGCCCCCTTGGCCCTGAGTGATCTGCACCATCTGAGGGCTGCCCGTTGCACCCGTTCCCGACACCAGCTGGTACTGCATGGACACATACACAAACCAGGGCTCTTAAACACACACCAAGCACAGGTCGGAGGCATCAGAAGAGTCCCTTCTAATTCCTAGGATTCTTGGTCATATTCTTTCAAGATGCTTACAAATGACAAAGCCTAGACATGCCTAAAATAATAGAAAACACAATCTTAATTATCATAGCGAAAATATCTCCACCCTTACTAATCCCTCTACACCACACCCCCTCTGCCTCACCTTGGCACCCCCTTGTTGGTTGGGCTGCTGCTGCACCTGCAGCTGGATTGTCAGCATCTTTGGCTGGGCTCCGGCCTGCCCTTGACCGGCGGCCCGGGCCTCGGTAAGAGCAGCCAGCTGGCCCCCCTGGAGCACCAGCTTTCCCCCGGGGAGGGAGCCTAACACCAGGCGGTGCTGACCCTGCTGGGCCCCCTGGACCTGGACCTGCTGAATCTGCTGCTGGCCACCGGCTGAGCCCGCTGCCACTGTCACAGTGCTGCCCTGTGTGGTGAGCGTGCCAGCCTGCGAGGGCTGCTGGAGCACCAGCGTGATGCGCTTGGCCTCACCACCCTGGAAGCAGGACACATGGGGGTTAACTGACCGATTCAAAAAGATTGAAAGGAACAGCAGCACGTATGACGACTGACCAGAGCAGTCTCTGTCTAAATCGATTATAAAGTCGTTAAAATGAGGTTCTATTTTGCAGCCTGGGCCTGTGGTGGACATTCATCTCTGTGGTGAATAAGAAGGACTGAGACAAAAACATAATTTCCTGAGTGTAACAAAGTGCTGCTTTCCCATTACAGGCCCAGGGAGGCAAAACACAACAGTAGGACTTCGGACTCACCTGCTGCGGTACGGTTGTCAGGGTGATCCCCTGCTGCTGGATGCCGGCAGAGGTAGCCGTAGCGGAGGCCCCCTGTGTCTGGGCCGTCATGGCAGTCTGGATCTGCACCTGCTGGGTCTTGGGCTGCAGCTGGATGGGGGCCGTGTGGCCTTGCTGAGGCTGGAGCTGAACCTGCGTTTGGGCCAGCTGGGCTTGGCTGGGCAACTGCACCTGGAGCGCCTGGCCCTGTGTCTGGCCCTGGGTCACGGAGGTCAGCAGCACCTGCTTCACTGGCCCGTTGGTGGTTTGCACAAGCCTCTGCATCCCCGCACCCAGCTTCACCTGGGTTTGGCCAGGGGCGGCTTGGTTCAATATGGTGCCCCCCGAGAGAATGGACATGCCAGGTCGCAGAGGGGTACCGGACAACACCCTGATGACCTTGCCACTTGGTGAGCCCGTGGCTCCAGATATGGTCTGCAGCACCTGAGCTTGGCCCTGTGGGCCTTTGAGGATGACGATTTTGCCCCCGGCTTGCTGGCTGATGGCGGCAAGCTGCTGGGGGGTGAGCTGTTGTGCCAACTGGGTGAGCTGCTGCTGGGTGAGCTGCTGCTGCTGGGTGGCGGTGGTGGTGGTGGCCACTGAGGTGGTGACGGTGATCGGCGAGCTCAGCAGGACCGTGGTGGCCCCACTGGTGGCACTACTGGCCAGAGAGATGGTCTGGGCTTGGGGTGCCAAAGACACAGGGCTAGGGGTTACAGAGACGGTCTGAGGGAGGGCTACTGGTGCCAATTGCTGAGTCTGAACTGTGATTGGAACTGAAACAGGCTCCGAGGGAACAGGGGTTACCACCGGTAAGCCGAGTGAGGGGGTGGGCGTGAGTTCCAGAGTGGGTTCACCCTCGGGGTCGCCAGGGGGGTCCACCTGGCCCAGAGCAAGCTTAAGGGCCTCCTCTACCGGGTCTGAAGAGCCCTGGGAGAAAGCGTCATCCGGCAGGGCATCCAGGTTGAACAGGGGTGTGTCATCAAACAAGTCCATGATGGGATCTGCCATCTTGCTCTGTCTGCACAGGGATATTGGGAGAGCCAAGTAGTCGTGCTCTCAGAGATGGAGAACTGCCAGTAACCTTTTCCTTGTCAAGAAAATGAATGCACCTTTCTTGTAACTTACCAAAAATGAGACTCAGGTTGATGAAGTCCTTTCAATATAATTACTTTTTATGCTTTGCTTGGCCGATACTGAGAGGGCAATGGGACCAGAGGAGGAGGCTTGGAATAAATGACACAAGCCCCCTCTTCCACTCTGCCTTTTTAGTTTAGACGAGTCTTTTGTGTCCTTAGTCAGATGGATGCCCATCTGCAAGATCACGTGCTGATATCCTTGTCCTAAAGCAAATGAAAGAAAAGGAGAGGGAGCATTTAAAAATCTGATACCCTAGGACAGAAACGAGTAAAATACTCACACTTGACTAATGAATACGACATTAATTCATCAAAGTTACAAAGAAAAATTACATGCAATCATAATATAAGCTTGTTAGACTGGATCGTTCATAATATTTCTGCCGTTTCAATGTTCGATTATGAACTACACTTTCCAACTCTGGATGATACCTCAACATGGCAAAACACCTCTTTAACATCATTAAAAAGCGGATTCATAACAGTATATGAGCACTGTTAAAAACTGAATTGAATGTTACCATGTTGTTTCAACGGTTAAGATGATGGAATAGGGTTCACGATACCATCTCATTGATTAGACTAAAGTCTCCGTGCTGCGGTCTAACATACCTGCTGTTTAGCTATCGTTAGCTTGTCCTGCTAGCAAATAATGGCTATTGTATAAGGCTAGTAGGGATCCAAAAACACAAATTTAACATTATTAAATATGGAGTATACGATGTTTGGAGTGGATAGCAAGCATCTCCATCATTAACATAACGCCATTCAGTCAACTGGACTTCTTCAGTCTCATCAACAAACCGGACCAAACCAAAGCAACGTGCCACAATAACCATTGCCTGTCTACGTTCAGACACGGGTTAGGCCGCAATGCCTTTTCGCTTGGTGTACGTCAGTTTTTGGCAAAAAATATACGCTGATAACTATACCATCCACTGTTCCAACACTATCAATTGTAATTTCAGGGTGCTAAATTTACCTTTGCATCGACACACATGGCTTTCTCCGTCTCACAACACTGTACGATTACAGGAAACGGCCAGCAAAGAGCAGGAACTAACATTATTGTCAGTGAAAGCGTACAGCGCGTGCCCTCAGAATTTCATTTTCTTGTCTCTAATTGGCCTACAAAGATACAAGCCGGCCAACATTCTACCATTTGATTCGCCCAAAAAGTTGTCTATCTTCTTTACAGCGGAAAAACTGGGCGGGAGGTAAAAATGAACGACGAAGTTTGTTTGAGAAAGCAATGACTGCGGCCCATCTTCAATAATTTGCGATTCCCCACTATAAATGATGATCGCAGAACAGACATGTAAACGTAATCAAGAATTGGGGAAAATACCAAAAAAGGGAACATTTACTGTCTTAATAATTGTATAGCCTATGTCATGCTCATCATTTGGCTATAACCCAATGTTGATGAATGCTGATTTGACCTCTTAAATTCTTTATAAATGGGAGGCTTATTGACTATTTCCCTTTTTTCATCTATAATACTCATCGCTGAAAAATACATCGCATAGGCCTTTCGCTTTAGTAGGCAAGTACCTACTGGATGGTGGTATGAAGCCTAGATAGACTATAGGCTAAGTGCCAAAATATATCACCAGATACTTTATGTAGTAAATTAAACATCTCTCAAATCATAACACTTTCTAATATGTACTTATTCGTTTAATATTAAGCTTTAGACCCCACGTCTACATAAAGGTGAGCGCCCATTAGGCTAATTTAATAAACCAACCAAACACAGTGTGTAATGTCATGGGGACATCTATTAAATAACATGAATCCGCCGGGTTCCTTTAACATTCTGGTATAACAACCAACTGAAGTCGCGCTCCATGGGCAACTTCCTGTAGCACAGCCTGGCATGCGCAGTAGACT